>JARYGA010050819.1:0-34283 GCA_030545235.1 Helianthus tuberosus | reverse complement strand
TTTATACACACATACATACACATCTACATGCATACATACCTCTCCTACATCTTTACATACATGCGTACACTCATACATATTCTTATACATACGTACATACACATCTACATACGTACATACCCTTCCTACATCGTTACAAACATGCATACACTCGTACATATCTTTATACATACATACATACATACATATCTACATACGTACATACCTTAACGAACACGTATTAGATCACGTGTATCTCCTACATAATCATTCATTATTTACATGGGTCTTAGACTTAGTTTTATAACCCATAAACATCTAAGGAACCCTCAAAATCATGTTTGGAAGGTCCGCCGTAGTCCACAGATAACAAACCGAAGCCTACGATACATAAATCAACTTAGAAACAAGATTTCAGCTTTTTAGACTTGGGGAGGTCGTCGGCGACGGCCCTAGGGCCCGTCGGCGACGACCCATAGTTTTTCCCGTCGCCAAAAACCCCGTAGACAGGAAGATAACCCGTCGGAGAAAATCTGACTTTCCCTTGCCCGTCGGCGACGGCCTACTTGCCCGTCGGCGACGGCCTCTCTAAATTGCATTTTCCTGCAGATTCGTTTTGTCGTCCGTACGCACTAAAACACGCGTAACTTTTGAACCGTTTACCCGTTTAACCTCCCGTTTCTTCCTACATGCTTGTAAATTCACATTCTATCATATAAACTTAAAATCCCACATCCGGATTAACGAAATTCTTATCTTACGCCTTATCGACTTATTATCACATTCCAATTATTTGACCCATTATGGGTATTTGCGCAATAATTGGTTTATGACATACCAAGACCATACTCTTCACTTCCATACTTGCTCAAAACATTATACTCATCAAATAACTTGTTCCTAAACTACTTGTTAAGATCGTTTGCCCAAAATACCCATCAAGGGCATTTTGGTCAACTTTAAATTCCATCCTTTACGACATAAGATTACGTCACATATTTGACCTCAACCATCATGTTTAGTAAATTAAAACACCATATCACCTATTCAAACATAAGAAGTGATTATAGAAATCACTTACCTTATGCGTCCGCGCTCGTATCCGATTCCTTGCCTCATCTTGACCCGTTAACACCTCCTACTTGAGTCCGTCACGACGTGATTCCTATACTTTCATTTCATCGAAACCACGCTCTTATTAGCATACTCATTTGTACATGTAACATTCATATCATTCGCATAATTCACACTTAACTTGCCTTAGTCATTTCTAACAAGCATTAAAATACATAATCAACTTCATATTATCATATCCGTATACGTTAAACTCATATAACTCATCATGTCATTACATTTAACACGGATTGCTATAACATGTACCATACGACTTCCCTTCAACCTACAATTACGACAATGAGTCAAATCATGTTTCTTATACTTAGTTGACTTTCAAAAGTCAACTATTAACCATACTCAACTATCGACTTATCATCGAATACCCGTAACATCATAATCGACTATACGTACGACACTATATACATTTCATCATACACTTGATGTGGGTACTACCTTTTAAGCATAACGTACAACTATTTCATGCACAATTCTTCTAAACTCATACATAACCCATCAAAACCAACTACTAATCATCATGTATCATTCCAAATGAACATTAAACATAACATCATCATATTCCTATACTTTCATCTAACAATAATTCATCATACCCACATAATACATCAATCTTTCAACAAGACTTGAACATAGGAGGTGATTCTAGTCATCATCTTCACCCTAACTAAAGGATTAGTAGACCGCATAGCAACCTCACTCGTTCAAACACAATGTACAAGCTCCTAATGCATAAGTTTGACCGACATATACTTTCAACCCGATTTTATATACGAGTACCATCTAAAGCATATTTTTCCAAGTTAGTAAACCACTACTTTTATCACAATCGCTTTCTATACATGTAAACTCACAACTTGCATACAATTTCACTTTCTAGCTTTACCTAGTCATTTTATCAAGCACTTGGTGTGCGTACAACCTACTATGCATAGTTTACAACTAGTTCAAGCATAGTCATTAACTTCCAACTTCTAAATCACCAAGAGAGTGTTCAAAATCACATTCCATTCATGCAATTAACCCTAAACTAACATCACCAAACCCATTTCAAGCTAGTAACAAATACATCAAACAAGGATTGGACATGGGTAGAACTCCCATGTCGCTACCTTCATTCAAAATTGTGGGTTTCTTCTTAAATCATCAAATTAACCGAAATCATACATAATACACGTTTTATATAGCGATTCTAACACATAATCACGCTTAATTTCAAACCAATTCGTGGATTAACCAATAACCCACTTCATGTAAGATCAAAAATTCACAAATTTCAACTTACCACATGTTCATCTTGTCCAGATGATTAAGAATATAAGCTCATGCATCCGATTTCTCCCCAAAATCAGGTTTAATTCTTGAGTTCTTGTAAGTAGTTGAAGGAGAAGGGTTTCCCCTTGCTCCTGATCGTTCTCACGCACACACCCACCTTGTGTGTGTGAGTTTTTGTTTTAATTAAATTCATTTTCAAATTTGGCAATCCTAGTCCCTCAAGTTTATCACCCATCATAGTTGCCACAAGTTTCTTCCCTTTACTTAATTTGCTAGACATTTAACTAGGTTTACTAACCTAGTTATTATACCTCATTTTGTTAAACATGATAACAAACTAGCAAATTAATAATTCGATTTTGGGGTGTTACAAGTCTACCCCCCTTAAATGAGGTTTCGTCCCCGAAACCTTTCTCATTTCCCCTTACACACACACATATATGTTTGACTTAACACTCACATCGTAATCATAAGTAGTCATCCTATCTCATTTCATAATTATTCAAACATTTAGCTTCTTCTTCTTAACAAGTCTATACTTTCCATGGCATACTTTCATATAACATTCTCATTTCCTTTGACCCGTTAGTAATAGGTTAATATACATACTTATTCAAACTTATAATAATGCTTACACTCATATGATCCGTTTATAACGGATTTAGTACTTTCATCTCATCCTTTAAGATTCCATTCCATAGACACATTGTATAACATTTAACTCTTGTTTTGTTATCACAACAAAACTGCTATGTCATCGTCATACCTACGTGCTTAACTTCGTAGCTAACATCGCTCTACATTTCTATATTCTTTTGTACCATACATATCCTTGCGTTACTTGCACATTCGGATATTTTCATTCCTATCATTCTTTTTTTTATTTGCTTTACATTTACTTATATGACTTGTTTGACGCATACATGGTCAAGCTACTGACTTCTTCTTATTTAGACTAGTTTCGTCTTTTATATCTTAAATATGTTTCGCGAATTCGAACACATTACTCATACCTTTCGTACCTTCTTTGTTTTGAATCCGTCTCGCGGATTCAAGCATTGCATTCATACTTTAACTTCTTTCATGTTTCGAATCCGTCTCGCGGATTCTAACATAGCATTTCGTGTTTCGAATCCGTCTCGCGGATTCTAACATAGCATTTCGTGTTTCGAATCCGTCTCGCGGATTCTAACATAGCATTTCGTGTTTCGAATCCGTCTCGCGGATTCTAACATAGCATTTCGTGTTTCGAATCCGTCTCGCGGATTCTAACATAGCATTTCGTGTTTCGAATCCGTCTCGCGGATTCTAACATAGCATTTCGTGTTTCGAATCCGTCTCGCGGATTCTAACATAGCATTTCGTACTCTCATTCTTGAGAGTCTTACATTTCTCTTCACCCTCACGTCCACCTACTACTTAATTCTAACGGACACACCTGTAACAATTATCACGGGCTCACGAAAGTCATGCGTTTCTTGTGTACTGGCCAGGTACACAATCCACACACTAGTTTCGTGTCTTCGTGTAATTGTCACCTTATGTCCGAAGAATTAGGTTTCGGCACGTGTAACATTTCCAAAACTTCATTACCATTCTTATCATTATTTTTCATTTAAAATTTTCCTTTCATTGTTAGGTTTTACCATCACATGTACTTACATATATTAAATATATGTACTTGGGTCAATATGTCAAATTACATACCTTGGTGTCGGTGCTAGACCGCATCCACAAATCATTCTTTCCAAGCAACCATGCTTACCTTACACATAACATATAGTTAATTATCTTCCAATACATACTTAAGCACATACTTACCTTTGCTTCTACCTTTAGATCTTGGTCGAGTCTCGGATTGTACGGGTTTCTTGTCATAAGAGCACACAGGTTCGAGTTCAAGTACCTATCCTCTTGTACTTGATTCTCTCAAACCAGGGCTCTGATACCAACTTGTTAGGCCCTAACACGTATTTGACAAAAGTCGCAGCGGAAATTCGTGCCATAAAATTTATTTCTTTATAAATACCTCAACTTATTTAAACTTTAACTTTATCATAACTCTTATTCATAAATCCGTCATCCTCTTATTTACTAATTAAAAACATAGCTTATGTTTTCAACATTTTACATTCAAAGTCCCCGCACAATCTCTCTAGTGACTCGATCTTCGACCTCTATTCCTTGTGATAATCGCCCGTGATCCGTACAACCTGCACTCACCACATACATTCAAAACATTAGCACACATTATATAACCAAGATCATTCGCGTACACTTCACATTTAGATCTTTAAGAAACTTTAAGCATCTCATCTGCGTATCCATTTCCTGGTGAGGCTTCAATAACGTACCTGCATTACTTTTCATTCTCAAGGTACACCATTAATAACGTTAACGCTCAACGTGTCAAATTCATGCCTACATATGTACTTACATACATACATACATACATACATACACATCTACATACGTACCTACCATCCCTACAACTTTACAAATGTGCATACAATCATTCATGACTTTATACATACCTACATACACAAATACATACATACATACCTCTCCTACATCTTTACATACATGCGTACACTCATAAATATTCTTATACATACGTACATACACATCTACATACGTAGATACCCTTCCTACATCGTTACAAACATGCATACACTCGTACATTTCTTTATACACACATACATACACATCTACATGCATACATACCTCTCCTACATCTTTACATACACGCGTACACTCATACATATTCTTATACATACGTACATACACATCTACATACGTACATACCCTTCCTACATCGTTACAAACATGCATACACTCGTACATATCTTTATACATACATACATACATATCTACATACGTACATACCTTAACGAACACGTATTAGATCACGTGTATCTCCTACATAATCATTCATTATTTACATGGGTCTTAGACTTAGTTTTATAACCCATAAACATCTAAGGAACCCTCAAAATCATGTTTGGAAGGTCCGCCGTAGTCCACGGATAACAAACCGAAGCCTACGATACATAAATCAACTTAGAAACAAGATTTCAGCTTTTTAGACTTGGGGAGGTCGTCGGCGATGGCCCTAGGGCCCGTCGGCGACGACCCATAGTTTTTCCCGTCGCCAAAAACCCCGTAGACAGGAAGATAACCCGTCGGAGAAAATCTGACTTTCCCTTGCCCGTCGGCGACGGCCTACTTGCCCGTCGGCGACGGCCTCTCTAAATTGCATTTTCCTGCAGATTCGTTTTGTCGTCCGTACGCACTAATACACGCGTAACTTTTGAACCGTTTACCCGTTTAACCTCCCGTTTCTTCCTACATGCTTGTAAATTCACATTCTATCATATAAACTTAAAATCCCACATCCGGATTAACGAAATTCTTATCTTACGCCTTATCGACTTATTATCACATTCCAATTATTTGACCCATTATGGGTATTTGCGCAATAATTGGTTTATGACATACCAAGACCATACTCTTCACTTCCATACTTGCTCAAAACATTATACTCATCAAATAACTTGTTCCTAAACTACTTGTTAAGATCGTTTGCCCAAAATACCCATCAAGGGCATTTTGGTCAACTTTAAATTCCATCCTTTACGACATAAGATTACGTCACATATTTGACCTCAACCATCATGTTTAGTAAATTAAAACACCATATCACCTATTCAAACATAAGAAGTGATTATAGAAATCACTTACCTTATGCGTCCGCGCTCGTATCCGATTCCTTGCCTCATCTTGACCCGTTAACACCTCCTACTTGAGTCCGTCACGACGTGATTCCTATACTTTCATTTCATCGAAACCACGCTCTTATTAGCATACTCATTTGTACATGTAACATTCATATCATTCGCATAATTCACACTTAACTTGCCTTAGTCATTTCTAACAAGCATTAAAATACATAATCAACTTCATATAATCATATCCGTATACGTTAAACTCATATAACTCATCATGTCATTACATTTAACACGGATTGCTATAACATGTACCATACGACTTCCCTTCAACCTACAATTACGACAATGAGTCAAATCATGTTTCTTATACTTAGTTGACTTTCAAAAGTCAACTATTAACCATACTCAACTATCGACTTATCATCGAATACCCGTAACATCATAATCGACTATACGTACGACACTATATACATTTCATCATACACTTGATGTGGGTACTACCTTTTAAGCATAACGTACAACTATTTCATGCACAATTCTTCTAAACTCATACATAACCCATCAAAACCAACTACTAATCATCATGTATCATTCCAAATGAACATTAAACATAACATCATCATATTCCTATACTTTCATCTAACAATAATTCATCATACCCACATAATACATCAATCTTTCAACAAGACTTGAACATAGGAGGTGATTCTAGTCATCATCTTCACCCTAACTAAAGGATTAGTAGACCGCATAGCAACCTCACTCGTTCAAACACAATGTACAAGCTCCTAATGCATAAGTTTGACCGACATATACTTTCAACCCGATTTTATATACGAGTACCATCTAAAGCATATTTTTCCAAGTTAGTAAACCACTACTTTTATCACAATCGCTTTCTATACATGTAAACTCACAACTTGCATACAATTTCACTTTCTAGCTTTACCTAGTCATTTTATCAAGCACTTGGTGTGCGTACAACCTACTATGCATAGTTTACAACTAGTTCAAGCATAGTCATTAACTTCCAACTTCTAAATCACCAAGAGAGTGTTCAAAATCACATTCCATTCATGCAATTAACCCTAAACTAACATCACCAAACCCATTTCAAGCTAGTAACAAATACATCAAACAAGGATTGGACATGGGTAGAACTCCCATGTCGCTACCTTCATTCAAAATTGTGGGTTTCTTCTTAAATCATCAAATTAACCGAAATCATACATAATACACGTTTTATATAGCGATTCTAACACATAATCACGCTTAATTTCAAACCAATTCGTGGATTAACCAATAACCCACTTCATGTAAGATCAAAAATTCACAAATTTCAACTTACCACATGTTCATCTTGTCCAGATGATTAAGAATATAAGCTCATGCATCCGATTTCTCCCCAAAATCAGGTTCAATTCTTGAGTTCTTGTAAGTAGTTGAAGGAGAAGGGTTTCCCCTTGCTCCTGATCGTTCTCACGCACACACCCACCTTGTGTGTGTGAGTTTTTGTTTTAATTAAATTCATTTTCAAATTTGGCAATCCTAGTCCCTCAAGTTTATCACCCATCATAGTTGCCACAAGTTTCTTCCCTTTACTTAATTTGCTAGACATTTAACTAGGTTTACTAACCTAGTTATTATACCTCATTTTGTTAAACATGATAACAAACTAGCAAATTAATAATTCGATTTTGGGGTGTTACAAAATGTCTAGCCGATGAATCGCTAGCAATGTCGCATAAGGACGTGCAGATTGATGAAAGTTTGAAGTACGTCAAAAGACCTTTGTCGATCGAGGATCGACAGGTCAAGAAACTTCAAAGGAAGCATGTGCCGTTTGTGAAGGTAAAATGGGATGCCCGTAGAGGCCCATAATACATGTGGGAGGTTGAATCCATAATAAAACAGAAGTACCCTCATTTATTTCAGTAAATCTTGAGGTCGAGATTTCTTTTAAGGGGGTGAGGATGTAACACCTCGTAAAATCACGACCAATATAATAAAGACACGTGTCATGGACTCTAAACGTGTAATGGATTGATCTGGAGGGACTAAAATTGTCAAACAATGTAAATATGTTAGTAAAAGGATCCAAAGTGTCAACATGCCATTCTTGTGCCTCTGATTGACCTCATACAACGTTCGTATTCTTTAATGAATAATTTGTCGAACATTGGAAGTCGTTTGTGCTTAAATTAAGAATCTTACGAAACATAGGGGTTAAAAGTGTCAACATGTTAAAAGTTACCTCTGAGTGACCTTTAACAAACCCAAAAACATTGTAATAATTAAATATTTCACTCTCAAGAATGTCGGATATTAATTTTGTGGAGTTTTGATGAAAAACAAGACTTTTCGGGTGATCGTACAACTAACCGGGAGCTTAACGGAGTTAGTTTATGACCCAAGGCCCTTAATAGTTAACTATGGGGGTCCTAAGTGCAATAAAAGAAAGTTAAATAAAGTTAAAATGGACCAGGGACTGAAATTGCAAGATTTGCAAAGTTTTTACCGATTCTCCCCATTGTCGCGGGCCGCGTAAGCCTAGTCCAATGCTTATGCGGGCCGCGTGAAAGTGCCAGATGCAGAAAAACAAGGACAACTGCAAGTTCAGTCAGTTCCACCGCCTTTGCATGCCTCAAATCGATACCAGGGATTGTGCCAATGGTTTTTCATGCACTAGGGACACCTGGTAACATCTGGGATCATTGTAGGGACATGTGGATTGATCATATGAAGTGGGAATTGCTATATAAAGGCCTTGTTCTTCATTGTTCAATTGCACACTTTGAAAATCACTTCACAGCTCATTCTCTGGAGTCCTTTGGAGCTCTAGGAAGCTTTCCTCAGTTCATATTTCGTGCTAAGAGTTATTGTAAGCATTCTTAGCCTCCTAAGTTCAAATTTTATTAGTTTAATGATCAAAAGTCAAAGCCATCGTAATTAAGCTTTGACTTAGTGATTAATCACTAATGGTCCAACCATTATTCGAATTAAAAATGGCTATGAGTTGGTAATTATGTAGGTAATAAACCCTTAAAAGGGTGTAGGATCGATTTGTGACCCAAATGAGTCGATCAGAAGAGCTCTTATCTATACGAAAGGCGGAAACAGACGTATAGACATAGAAACAGCTTGATTCACACTTTAAACGTCTTGTATATTGATATTACACTGTTTACAATCAGTAGACAAACCGGCAGCACCTCGGTATCACAATGTAATTCCGTTACAAATGAAAAGCCCACAAGCTTATATATAGGCTACTTAATTTCGTTTGAAACACCTCATGACATCTCAAACGAAATTACCCCATGATTACAAACGAAATTACATCACACCATTTCATACGAAATTACATGATCTCATACGAAATTAACTTTTGTCTCTTGTGTGCCTTGTATTCCGTGAATCCCTTTTATATTATGAAGCCATATTGTGATGTCATCATTGATGTCACGTGATGTCATTTTGATGATGTCACATTCTTGTTCAGATCCGCAACGAAACCAAGACTCGATATAAGATGAAGTCGACAGATGAATGCACCAACAAAGGGCACCTACTAATTTTCACTCTAACTTAGTCAATTATCGGGTCAAACTTATTAATAAAAAGTCAACAAAAGCTATTTTTACAAATAAATTCATAATTGATAATGCAGAGGTTGTGGAACATGTTTTAACACTAAATTAACTTGGTAAATAATATAAGAACATGTTTAGGCATGTTCAACCCGACAATTCTGAGTTTAGGCTCGGTTCGCAACCGAAAGTCGCAAAAGTAGACTTTTGCTTTGACTTTCAGTTCTGACCCGATTTAGCTTGTTTTAGATATGCCTTAAGGTTCCTTTAGGACCATATTATATGTTAGTAAAACCCTCTAAGGTTATGCTACATGGTTCCTTAATAATCTAAATCATTTGCATGTTTCCGTTAAATGCTTAAATGTTGACCATAATGCCCTTTTTATATAAAAACGAGATTTTTGAAAATGTGAGAGGACAAAAACATTTATTACTGATTTATAAACATGTCCTCAAAATTTGACATCAGTTCATGGTCTAAAATGAGAGTTATGTGCAATATCGTAAATGAAAGCCTTTTTATTAATTAAACGACATTTTCGACATAAATCCTATTTAAACCCAAATTTTGACACCAAACCTTTTACCCACTGATGTAATATAATATTTAGGGATTTTTGGAAATTTTTATTAAATTTTAAACTGATCATAACATAGAGTTCTTGTATAGGCTAGGTAATTGACGATAATGCCCTTTTCGCTAATAAAATGAGTTTTACAGATCCTTTACATATCAAACCTTTTTCTACTGATTTTATATAATAAATAAGTTATTTTAAAATGTAAAGGCTAGTCAAAATCTCAGATTTCTTTAATCAACCCGAATATCGTCAAATACCGACTTTTATGCGATTTAGGCGCATAGTATGGTTTAAAACCATATTAGGCACCTAAGACTTGTTACCTACTGATGTTATGAATACATTTTTATACTTTAATAGTAAGTAAAAGTTTTGAACTCAGATTTCCAAATTTGACCCTTAAAGCATGTGTGAAATGACCAAAATGTCCCATACGATGCATAGTTTGGTCATAAAAGATAAATTTCACATATATATGATATCCTACTGATATAACTCATTAAAATAAATATTTTTACTGATTTTTTTAGAACAGAACGTCAGATTTCTATTTAACCTCTTTTATAAACTTTAAAATGACCAAAATACCCCTACGGGGCATAAATTGGTTTTAAATTCGTTTTGGGCATAATGGAAGGTATCCTACTGATATCACAACATATTTAAAGCATATTAACTTGTGGAACATGTTCATGACTGTCACACCCCCAAAATCCACTAGCGGAGTATCACCGCATGGAGGCGTGACTGACCAGGATCAAGCCACCAATCAAATTGAACATAGCATGTAAATAAATATAAAACCCAACGCAATATAATTGGTGTCCAAACAAAACGTAGTTTAAGTTGTAAGCGGAAGCATAATGTTTAAAACCAAAGTATAAGTTCAAATATATTAAATGTTTATCATGGCATAAGACTATCCATGTCCCACAACGACCATGCCTCCTCACGCAAGCTCCAGAAGTACCTAACGACCTGCAAGGCATGTAACAACGAGTCAACAACAAAGTTGAGCGAGTTCACAGTTGGTGTTCATTGTTAAGTAGTTTCAAAAACCAGGAGTTCATTTGTACATCGTAAGTTAACCAGTTTACCCTGTTTCCCAAACATATCCATAATTAGTGGGGGCTTCCCCATGTGAACCACTAGACCCGTTAACCATATCGACCACTGACTAAAGTAAGTTGGTTCCCTGACGTCAATGTCTATCATCATTGACTAGTGCCCAGATCCATTAGTTCACGCCCGTCCTCTGCGGCACGGTGTGAGGCTTGTCAAACCTAAATAGCGCTATCTAACTAATGACCCTCTCGCCATTGGCCCGGCGATTAAGTTGATATAAAAGGAGGGACTTCATGATAGAGAGTTTTGGTCTAGTATCCGTGTTGTCACCCTTCAGTGAAGAGGGTGTGTATGTAATCCCCAAACCAGGAGATTACGCAGGTTCCGATTATATTCTTATCACGTGTTGTCACCCTTCAATAAAGAGGGTGTGTACGTGTCCCAAGCCAGGAGATCACGCAGTTTCAGTTTCAATCCTTTACCCATTCCCAACCCTTGGGAATCCCATGCCTTGTGAAAAGTGTGAACTCACCTCGGTTTGCTCGGCAGATAATTTACTTGTTAACACTTTGGTCAATCACGTCCTATTATAATTATCATATCTAATTAGGTTTGCATACAAGTACTTAATGCAGATTGTTCACATATAAAATCAAGTAGCACAGAAGGCGTCACATATAACCCAATTATACTACCCGGCCTATTGTATTAAACCCAACCGAACCGGCCCAACAAGCAGTGAACATAAAATCACCAACACACCATAAACGTAGCAGGCCAGCCCACTTGGACCCGTTACAAATACACATATATTCCACCACTTATGTTCATATACTCCACCTATTTTGTTTTGGTCAAGTCTAGTGTGGCCCAATCACGAATGAGGCCCAATACAAAAACAACATCATGCGGTCCAGTTCGAAATATGCTATTCCGTTTTGTCTATGTGGCCCAGTTACTCATTCTTATTAAATTATGCAGTCCACTATCATGCAAGGCCCACTAATAAATCATAAAATCAACTATCGCATATTCAATTAACACAACATGCAACATGTTTCACGAAAATATTGAGTTGTTTGATCATGAGTGGTGTACATTATTAAATAGGCACAATTACTTCATCAAATATACCCTTCTTTAATACTCAGTTAATCACAGGAAATCAAACCTTATATGAATCCCCATCAATGATATCTAACAGTGGCAACACCACAGCCCTTAGTCCTATTCGATCCCCTCCCCATGCAACATGATCCGTTAGGACTTTACCCATCATAATGACTAGAGAGAGAGACCCTAAATCATGAGCAACTAATCATCCACCAATATCCAAACATGCATTATTATGTTGTACCTTGAGCATATATGATTGTACCACCATTAAAACATAAAGCCAAGCTTTCAAACAACAGTTATCGTGCATGGCAGTTCATATTCCAAAATCATATAACATATTCACACATATGGAAAGGAACAATGAGTATATAGCACATATTCATACATCGAACCAGTTGATGATATCACAAACAACTTTAAACTACCAACTAACGACCGAACACGATATCCATATAATCACATATACAATCTCATGTCTACACCAAACATGCCGGTCCGTATTTATGTTCATATTATTAAGCCGGAGTCGATCCGAAACTGTTACCCACACATACTCCCTACGTTTTCTGTCGGATATAATATATGATATATATATATATATATATGTTCACATACATGGTTATGTATACATAATCTACACAGATTTACAATCACTAAATCACGTTCGCATGAATATATATACATATCAACATGGTGTAGTTTCAAAATTCTCCAATCCTCTGTCGTATATATATATGAGCATGTATCTATAATTCTACACAGTTTGTAACCCTCATCTTTGCTATTGCATATAGACACATTAATATAGCATCACACACACCACGACTCGAAACCGAAACCGCAACGAGTCTACTGCAAGAACTACAGACGAGAGAGTGAGAGAGAGAGAGAGAGATCTTACCGGTGTTCGTCGGTGAACTCGCCGGAGAAGAAGGTGATGGTGCCTGGTTCACGGTAGAGTTTCGGGTGCGGGAGCGGATTATGTGACGCGGCAGGTAGGGTTTGTGAGGGTTCAAACATGATGCATGACT
Source organism: Helianthus tuberosus (assembly GCA_030545235.1). Taxonomy (NCBI): domain Eukaryota; kingdom Viridiplantae; phylum Streptophyta; class Magnoliopsida; order Asterales; family Asteraceae; genus Helianthus; species Helianthus tuberosus. The sequence continues at coordinate 20,782 of JARYGA010050819.1, read as the reverse complement.
ACGAAACCTTAATATAGAGATCAAGGGCGGTTAATGGTTTGTACGTGTGTGGGCCGAGGAAGGTAAAAGAGGTGGGGTGTGCGGTCTAACTTGGGCTCCGAGGGGTTTGGAGCTGCTGCCCAAATAACACGCATAAGGAATTTGAGGTGTGGGTCGATAACTAATCAAAGTACAAAAAGGGAAAAGAATAGTTGTTGTAGTCGATCACACTGTATCATGTTTTTTTTTAAATAAAACCTACTAATGAATAATTAGTTAATTATTTATAAAAAGAATAGTGATCATGCTAAGGTTCGGGCCCCATAAGTTTTCGAGCTATGCGAGTGGGTTACATCGACACGCGAGACAAGTGTTTAGGTTCAAACGGTTTAAGTTGGTTCAACGAGATATGGATAAAATATAGTTTGGTACAAATAAAATAAGTATAAGATTTGATACGAAAAGAACGGTTCTAACCTCTAAGTTACGAGTTGTCACATCATCCCCAAGTTGAAAGAAATTTCGTCCCGAAATTTAGCACGTAGTTGCTGAGGAAGCTAGTTAAGTTGCGTTGATTCTTAGTTTCCATGGGGTGTCACAATGACTCATTTGGTTACCCATTATGCATTTTCGCGTTCAGTACAGTTTATGTAACTAGTTTGCATAAATTAACCGAAACGGGTTAAACCTTATCATTTTTACTTCAAAATCCAGAATGTGTTTAGTTTACCCATTTTATACAAGTCTTCAAACTTGTCAGGTCTAAATCACATTCTAATCCGGTCTTCGCTTAATCTTGCGTTTTGAACCGTAAACCTTTCATTAAAACTAACCGGTCCAAGTTAAGACTTAAATAAGACCCGTTAGGAATCTAATAGGTTATTAAAAACCTTCGTTCCAGATTAGGAGCCAGTAAAAGCTATTTGTACTTGCTGATTGATATATGGCTGGGATTAAATTTATATTTAGCTCAGGTAAATACTTTTAACTTATTTTCCGTTATACGTGTGACAACTGCCACTTTCGGGTAATTTTCGCACATTTAAAGCAATGATTTACATTATACAAGTATGTGTTTTGAATATTCGAACTGCATGATTACATGATATACATCTTAGAATACTCATGAAATATTCATTTATGATTCACATGATTCATTTTTGTTGGTCACATTTGAAACAGTTTAAAACAATGCATCGAAACAACTAGAGTAGTACCTAGTAAACTAGCGTGCTGACGAAAACTCAGGATCCGTCGAAACCATCTAAATTACATCTTTAGGACTCAGAAGAAAGTCCAACATCTAATATATATTAAACCCTAACTAGTAATGCAAGGGTTTGATTTAAAACCTTTCCGAAGTCCGATACACTAAAAATTGCCCGAAAAGCACTAAAAGCGACGAATTCTACACTTTTCCGCAGAAATTCTGCAGAAATCAGCTTTCTAATATTTTTACGACATGTAAAAATATTATTTAACATAGAATTCATGTGAGGATACATTCGGGTATCATCTGAGCCAATAACTACATCAATTCATACAACTTACACAAGTTTACCATTCGACTAGTTACGTGCGGAACAAATGCCAAACGAATATCCGAACGATATCGGATCTTTTTTTTAGTAACAATCTATCATTATTTGGATCATTTTAAACTAGTAATGATCACTTAACATCTTGAAAACATTTGGAAATCCCTAAACATCTAAACTTTCTAAATAAATTCTAACACTTTTTATTAGTAAAACAAGAAGCAAAACATGAGACACCCCCCCCCCCCCTCTCATTCACGGTCATAAGACCTTATGTGGGACCCTCCCCTTAATTTTTACCACTTGATTAATATCTAGATATTTTCATTAGTTGCAAGTGGATGATGTTGGTGAAAGATTATAACACTTAGTACTTTAGTTACTAACCATATTACCATAACTTTACACTTTATTTTCACATACTTAAGAACACTCTCAATCTTCATCTTTTTAGTCAAGAACACCATTAAAAACCCATTTCATTTTAGCCTTTATTTGATGATCAAGTTGTACTTCTATGGAGTCTAAGGTGATCAAAAACACCTACAAGTGAAAGCAAGTATTTTCATCCATTCAAGAGTTTTCTACTAACAAGATCTTCATCTTCTTTGCTTCTAATCATCATCTAGATCATCCCTAGCCACAAGTGCTAGAAGTGAGCTTCTAAATCTATTTTTTTTTCATACTTATTTATGTATATGATGATTTAAGAACATGTTATAACTAAAAGAATCATACATAATATTATGAAGATACAAAGAAGCAAAATAATAATCATGATATATATGTTTGTTTATGTTGTGATTTATGACTTATTACTTGCATATTTGATCGTGTCATGATGAATATCATAAGAATAAATTGTTAGATGATGTTTAAATACATGATTTAACAAGTATACATGTTTATGTTAAAAGGGTTTTTGTTAAACATAAAGTTTATATGGATGATCATAATCTATCTTGTTGTTAAAATATTTATTGTTTTTCATCAAAAACAATACTTCTACAAGATTATGAAAACAAACATACAAGATGGGATTTTTGTAAAAGTGGTTAAAACTAAAATTAAACTTGGTTTTTGAACTAGTTAGCATATGTTATGATCATGTTTAAAACCCTACACGATTTAGAGATCATCTTGATAATTTTATGTTATAAAAGTCTCATGTGTTTTAGTTAAGATGTTGAGTAAATTGATGGTGATTTGGGAAAAGAAAATCATATGTTTTGATAACATGGCAAAGTTCATATTTCGAAGGAACTATGACTAAATTTTCTTGGAAATCATGTGTTAGAAAAATTGTCGTTTTTAACAAAGTCTTTACAAGATTAGAAATTTGGTCTTTCTAAACATAAAAATTGACATAAATATATATTTTGGTAAAATATATATTTAGTGAACATATCAAGTATGTGCTATGTGCTTATTATTTGTATTAGTTATATATAAAAGTTAGAAACTTGATAACAATGACACAAATAAATACAAGACATACTTACAACTAAAGACTTACAAGAATACATATAGACACACTTGAAAACAACTTACGGACATTCCGAACTTTCGGACACAACTTATGGTCAAAACGGACGACGGGCGAATGTATGAACATATCGCCATTCGGAGAAGTTACTACGATGCTTAGGCGACCTTTCGACGCGGACGCAAGAATTTCGTTACCATTAACAAAATTCGGACATTTTGAAACTTATAAAAACTATTATGTTTTTATTAACTAAAAAGTATATTTAGTTATCTTTTTATAAAAATGTTTTTTTTATAAAAATGAAAGACTTATACTTTCAAATGGGCATACATTTCTTAATGGGCTAGTTTATACAAATGGGCTATCTTTTATAAATGGGCTATTATTTATAAATGGGCTTAACTTCAAAATGGGCTTATTTTTCATAATGGGCTTAACATAAATTCGTGGGCTAAGCCCAAACACCAAACATATGGGCCAAAGCCCAACACTATTCAAGCCCAACACTATTCAAGCCCAATACTATTCAAGCCCAACACTATTCAAGCCCAACACTATTGAGGCCCAACACTATTGAGGCCCAACACTATTTGAGGCCCAACACTATTTGAGGCCCAACACTATTTGAGGCCCAACACTATTTGAGGCCCAACACTATTTGAGGCCCAACACTATTTAAGCCCAATAACTTGAAAACATGGGCTTGGCCCAATATTACCATTATTGGAAACACAACTATACAATTGATACATATAAGACACGAAATTCAGCGGACTAGATCCGACTATACAACTCACAAGATACAAGATAACAGTTATATATATATATTTGGTGAAAAATATATATATAACATTTGGACAACTCATTCATCGAATACACAGTTAACGAACAGTAAAGACATACAAGTCTTACACATATTGAAGACACAAGACTTGTACTCAAGTTCTTTACAAAGACCGAAGTGTCTAACAAAAATAAGAACATTTGTAGGTCGCAACGCTATTCAGGACGACCGCACGTGAGATCTTATTTACATCTATTCACAGGACGCGATACTGTGAGTTCATGTCCCCTATTCATTTAAATGTTTTACAACTTTACAACTATCGGGGAAGATACATGTTCAATCGTATGTTAAAGTTAGGGAATGAAACACCTTAGATCATGTGATAATTAGGGTCATACATCTAAGCACCATTAATCCAGTTTGGACCTAGGTACAAGGGGTTAGATCTAATGGGTTTTGGCGAGCCCCACTCTTGGTCGTGGACCCATACAGAAGAGTGCGTTTGTGTCCCAGTCGATAGGAGTCGACATAAAATCGTCTTGGTTTGGATTGCTTCCTAATTCGTCACACATATTAATGTCCTCGCGAAACATTAATGATCAACGATTTCATTGACGCTTTACATACTACATCATTACATACAGATACATTTTATACAACTCACATTTTATGGATACAGTTTATACAACTCACAGTTTATGGATACAGTTTATACAACTCACATTTTACAGATACATTTTATACAACTCACATTTTACAGATACATCTCATACAACTAAACTGCATGAACTCGCTCAACTTTTGTTGATGTTTTCAAACTTACATGTATTTCAGGGAATTAGTGGACCAATGCAACGATTTCAGTTCAAGGAAAACAAGTATCAATACTCCATGCCAACTATTGAAGGGTTTGCCTGTTATATACCGCCTCTTTGCGGTGATATAGTGGTCAAAGTCTTGACATTTTAAGACTTACATTTTGATGTATAAAACGATGACAACTTATTTTCATTTGATGGTTTGTAACCAATACATTCAACTTATGTTGCATTCTTTTGAAGCAATTATGACAATGGCATTGGAGCTTGTTTTTATTCATTTAGTATGTTCACTTATATTGTTATGCAATGAGAACCGATCAGATCACACCTCGCGCTTCCGCTACGAGCGGGTGTGACAGATTGGTATCAGAGCATCGATTGTAGTGAACCAGGATTCTTTCTCGAGTCTAAGTCTACAATCACTAGGGATCTCTCACGAAAACCTCTTGTTCATGTTGAACAGATTATAAATAAAATTGGACAGGTCAAAAGGTTTTCATTGCATAAACATTTTTCAAGGTCCACTACAACAAAAATTCATTTCACATAAATCAAGCGAGGACATTTCCATGGGTGAAGTCTATGAGACAGACACAATACATTAATAGACTATGTGCCTACAATACATTACATTATCAGTTTATGCATTATAAACAGTTTACTGGTTCAGCTTATACAAGATAGAAATCCTTGAATGATAGGATTTACATGATTATATATATAGGTTGTTCATATATATGTTGCATGAAATATTTTGCCAAGAACAAAATACCTTCGACTTCAAACTCTATTATTATTCTTTACTCACACGATGAAAATATCGACCCCAATGTCTAATGCGGAGCTTATGGCGAACATGATTCCTAAGTGAAATCTTAAACTTAATTCCGTAAAATATGGTTGCTTTCTCGCGAATGCTGAGATGCCTGACCATGATAATGACGATGAGGCGAAGGTGGTAACCTTGGACAACAACTCCATTAGTGGGACGAGATCCATGTGACTCATACTAATCAAGGTGGATATACTCTTGTCCTTACAAGGAAAATGAAGTATTCATCTTGAAGGTGCCTCTTCGGTTGTTATTATTACAGATTCTTTTCATTTCTATTTCACCTAACGCCGTACCGTTCTGCGAGTAATGACAACGAACGTTGACACGTGAGTTATCACGAAGGTCCCTCCTATGTTGAAGGTATATTGACAATAACGTTTCCTCTCTTATTGATCGGCAGCTTCGTACGAGAGAATGCTAGGGTGACCATGCAAGGCAATTTATTATTACGGTGGCCAACGTAATAACAACTTGTAGTGCATGGGAATTCTGGTGGACTCTGCGGACCAAGCTAATGATCACTATTCGTTCAAAATTCTTAAGTTATTACTTGAGATTCAATTTTTCTTATCTATTAGAACACGAAGTGAGGTGGTTAGTATAACACCCTACAATACAATACAATACAATACAATACAATACAATACAATACAATACAATACAATACAATACAATACAATACAATACAATACAATACAATACAATACAATACAATACAATACAATACAATACAATACAATACAATACAATACAATACAATACAATACAATACAATACAATACAATACAATACAATACAATACAATACAATACAATACAATACAATACAATACAATACAATACAATACAATACAATACAATACAATACAATACAATACAATACAATACAATACAATACAGGAAGACAACACGTATTTGTTCATACCTAACATTCGATCTATATCACGATTCAGTTGAGACTAGCCATTTAAACAAACAAAAGTTGTTAGCCACTCATGGAGGATTTTCCTCAACATTCTCGAAATTCTTGAACATGGGTTGGTTCCATGGTATCTATGACACTTTACCCTACTTTACCTTACCTTACCTTATCATATTCCACCTTATCATCTTTATTGGAAATGATACAATAAATTCCGTCGCTTGACATTTGTCTTTTCCCAAGGAATGGAATGGTATGGCATGAGCCATGCTGCAACTCCCTCATTGCATTCTATTCGACATTTTTGGAGATTCTAATAATCTTGCTAGAGCTCATGAAACTCAAGCACTACTACCATAATTGTCACATGAATAAGTAAGACAAAGGATTTTCTCTAGTTAGGACGATCGAGGTCCATAGAGTAGGGAATACATATTATATGGACGAAGACCACTGGTTGGTTTCCCCTCCTCAACGAATTATTTTTCTTTTTCCATTTAGACATATGACCAATACACGCAAGAGCCATTACACCTTTTGGTTTTGGTTATCCACATTATCATTTATTCAAACATGTATGAACAATGCGGTCTTGAGGTTTCCATGACCGATTGATTGCATTCTTCATTCTTGGGCACATGATAGACTTTATTTATCCAAATACATGTCTAGATACTTTCAATAGTGTGTATTAAAAGGATCATGGCGCCAAAAGAATCAAATGTTTAAGTCAAAAGTTATGTGTTGAAAATCATTGCTTTTACACAAGACATGGTTTATACATGACATTGTTACGCAAGACATTGTTATACATGGCATTTGACGTTGGTATACACAAGACATTTTTGGTGGTTATTTGTAAGTGATGAGACGTGTGTAATATGATAAAAGCATGGTGGATACGCCGCTAGTACTTCCTATATATAAGTGCTTATATTATATTGCATATCGTGGTGTTATTCAAACCTCTTCGACAAAGACAAGACATGACATTTTTGCACAAGACACAACATTCTCTACACAAAACATAATATTCTATTTCAAGACATGATATATTTATACACTACATTTCTATTGGTTATTTATTTAACCATACATCATTCTTTTATATCATCTGATTTTCATATCTATTTTCATATGATTTTATAAAAGAACTCGATCATAACTGGAGCCAATATTGTTGGTTACACTTGATGCTTTCACGATATCTCAAGGGTTGTTTCCATACTACGTAACACCCAAATTCAAACACCCTGAGTGTTACATTTTGGGTTTAGCCTCGGAGATCCGAAGCATGACCGCATCATCCCTCCCTACCTCGATTACTCAAACAATAACTCTCGCCATGAGAGAAATGAAGGCAATTGCTGCCATAAATGATTTTGGCACCAGGATGTATGCTGGTAACTTGCCAAAATCCTAAATGCGACAAGTGAGACGTTCATCATGAGGGAAATTGCAAAAGCGCCAAGAGTAGCAGTGTGCTGAGACCGGGCGTAAAACAAAGACTAGTAAGACGATAATACTTAAGAAGGGATCAAGCTAGTAAATAAGTGTGTGTGTGGTTAGAACTATGAATACTCAACAAAATCCCAATGAAGTCATGAGTACGTACACTCTACGATCATCATGTATTAATTCTTTTAATACCAACACCGAGCTTAGCTAGTGTCTTTAAATGTTAAGCATATACTCGAATTAGAGTCATGTTGGACACACATTACAATATCAAGTTAGCTAATGGGGAATTAGCTGAGACATGTCAAATCATTAAGGGTCACCGGTACGTATCCTATCAATCAACATTTCACATCCATATTATTTGATACCATTGCCGATTTTTAGCTTTATCTCAACATCTCAGATGCATAGTTTCATGGCTAGTGACGGGATTGTCCTAGCTACAATTAGGGATTGGGTTATCCTACATCTAAACATAGGGATTGGGTTGTCCTCTACATCTGTACAGGGAAGTCCTTACTACATAGAATTCAAAATGTACTTGGCCTAGAGTCAAGTAAGCTAGACGTCTCCTCATTCTATAGAATTGGCAAACGGTAAACTAGCCGAGTTAGGAGCAGAAATTTCATATCGATCTCTTACCCATTGAGTTGGGTATTTTCGACGTAGTGGTTGGCATGGATTGGCTATCCAATAATCGAGCCGAAGTCTTCTGTCATGAGAAGATCATTCACTTACCACTACCGAACGAAGATACACTTGTTATCCATGGAGAGAAGCGCAACACATCATTGCGGACCATAAATTGCATGAAGCCACAAAAGTGCTTACGGAAAGGTTGTATTGCCTTTCTAGCACTTGTTGTCGACAAGAAGGCCGATGGGCCTCAGATGATAGATATTCCTGTGGTAAAAGAATTCCCTAAAGTCTTTCCTGAAGACTTGCCAGGACTACCACCATATCGACAAGTCGAGTTTCACATCGACTTGGTAACGGGAGCCACACCAATAGCCAGATCTTCATATCGGTTAGCACCTTCTGAACCTTGTAGTTGACCGAATAAGGATGCTGTGAGTTCATAACCCCCACTCTTTACCATTATACATCTTTATAAAGGTTTTGGGGGTGGAAAGACATGCAACTTTTTCAAAAGTGCACAACATTTTGATGAATGAAAATTCATAATTCTAAACCATGTTACAAATGAATTTCTAACTAACTCAAATGGTTTATGAAAGATTCTAGCTTCTACTCCAAGATAGACTTACGATCGGAGTATCATCAGTTATGAATTCATGAGGAAAGCATACCGAAAATGGCTTTTAAAACTCGTCATAGTTATTACGAGTTTCTCGATTATGCCTTTTGGTTTAACGAAAGCAACAGTGATCTTCATGAAATTAATGAATCGCGTGTGCAAGCCGTATCTCGACAAATTCGTCATAGTATTCATTGACGACATTTGATATACTCACGATCGGCAGATGAGCACGAACAACATTTGAGAACCATTTCGGAACTACTCAAGAAGGAGAAACTATACGCGAAATTTTCCAAGTGCGAATTTTGGATTCGCGAAGTACAATTCCTCAGGCGTGTAGTGAACGAGAAAGGCATTCAAGTAGACCCAGCTAAGATTGAAGCAAATGAGAATTGGGAGGTGCCCAAGACTCCAACTGGAGTCCGACAAATTTTGGGATTAGCGTGATATCATCGGAGATCTATTGAGATTTTTTTTGTAATTACTCAATTGCTAACCTCCCTCACACATAAAGACAATAAATCCGTCCCAATCGAAAAACAAGATATAGCATTACAACTTATTCTTAAGATTGGTGCATAGCATTTTACAATCTTATCATTACCCGACGGTACTGAAGACTTTGTTGTATACTGTGATGCTTCGCATCATGGATTGGGTTGCGTACCCATGCAACGTGAAAAAGTTATCGTGTACACGTCGCGCCAATTAAAAAGTTCATGAGAAGAACTATACCACTCTCGACCTTGAGTTAGGCGCGGTGGTATTCGCTTTAAAAATTATGGCGACATTATTTATATGGTACTCAATGCATTATTTTCACGGATCATAAAAGTCTTCAACACATATTCAACCAAAAAGAATTAAATATGCGTCAACGATGTTGGGTTGAATTGTTGAACGACTATGATTGTGAAATAAAGTACCATCCGGTCAAGGCAAACGTTGTAGCTGACGCCATGAGCCGCAAGGAGCGAGTTAGAACATTGAGAACTCAAGCATTAGAGAAGATGATTCACAAGCGCTCAAGGAAGAGCATATTCAAGTAGAAACACTTCGAGGCATGAAGGAACAATTAGTGCCGAAAGAAGATGGAACTTTATACATTATGGGTCGAAATTGGGTTCCATTATTTGGCGGCCTTCGAGATGATATTTTGAGGAAGCACATAGGCCTAAGTATTGAAAGAATACTATTGGTGGCCTAACCTCAAAAGTAATACCGCGACTTATGTCGGAGAATGCTTGACTTGCGCGAAAGTCAAAGTCGAATAGCAAAATCCCTCGGACTTGTTACAACAACCTGAGATTCCCGTTTGGTAATGGGAACAAATATCCATCGAAGTTATCCAGGACCTCATGCGGTCATGACATGATTGGGTAATCATCGATAGACTAACAAAGTCCATACACTTCTTACCGATTCGAGAGGAGGATAGTACAGAGAAACTAGCGGAACCCTATCTCAAGGAAATAGTGGCTCGTCATGGAGTACCTATTTCAATCATCTCTAACCAAGATGGTCGTTTTGTTTCAAGAATTTGGAAATCATTTCAACAGGCCTTTGGATCTCATTTGAATCTAAGTACGGCCTTTCACCCACAAACTGACGGCCAGAGCGAACGGACAATCCAAACACTCGAAGATATGCTTCGTGCATGTGTTATGGATTTAGGCGGCAATTGGGATACTCATCTACCTTTAGTTGAGTTTTCCTACAATAACAGCTACCACACTAGTATACAAGCTGCACCGTTCGAAGCTCTTTACGGTCGAAAGTGTCGCTCTCCGCTATGTTGGGCGGTAGCGAGCGATAAACAACTAATCGGTCCGGAATTAGTCCAAGAGACTACAAATAAAATCTTTCATATCCGAGACCGTATCAAGGCGGCTCGCGATCGACAAAAGAGCTACGCAGACAAGAGACGGAAGCCATTATCTTTCGAGGTCGGAGACAAGGTCTTGTTGAAAGTCTCACCTTGGAAGGGCGTAGCGAGATTCGGTAAGCGTGGAAAGCTTAACCCTCGATATGTAGGACCATTTGAAATCTTAGAGAAGATTGGCACTGTTGCCTACAAGCTAAAGTTACCAGAAGAACTTAGTAGTGTACACGACACATTTCATGTGTCAAATCTTAAGAGGAGTCCAACGCAAGAAACGGTTATCATCCCGGCGGATGAGGTTCACATCGATAACAAAATCCAATTCGCCAAAGCACCTGTTGAGGTCATGGACCGGAAGGTCCAGGAAACATGAAGGAGTCGTAACATATTAACAAAAATTCATTGGAACTCTCGACACGGACCCGAATATACTTCGGAACGTGAAAATCAAATCAAAACCAAAATACCCCCACCTGTTCGAGAATACTCCTGCAAAGGATGACTCAGCTTGAATTTCGGGACGAAATTCTCAATAACAGGGGGAGAATGTGACAACTGCCACTTTCGGGTAATTTTCGTACATTTAAAGCAATGATTTACATTATACAAGTATGTGTTTTGAATATTCGAACTGCATGATTACATGATATACATCTTAGAATACTCATGAAATATTCATTTATGATTCACATGATTCATTTTTGTTGGTCACATTTGAAACAGTTTAAAACAATGCATCGAAACAACTAGAGTAGTACCTAGTAAACTAGCGTGCTGACGAAAACTCAGGATCCGTCGAAACCATCTAAATTACATCTTTAGGACTCAGAAGAAAGTCCAACATCTAATATATATTAAACCCTAACTAGTAATGCAAGGGTTTGATTTAAAACCTTTCCGAAGTCCGATACACTAAAAATTGCCCGAAAAGCACTAAAAGCGACGATTTCTACACTTTTCCGCAGAAATTCTGCAGAAATCAGCTTTCTAATATTTTTACGACATGTAAAAATATTATTTAACATAGAATTCATGTGAGGATACATTCGGGTATCATCTGAGCCAATAACTACATCAATTCATACAACTTACACAAGTTTACCATTCGACTAGTTACGTGCGGAACAAATGCCAAACGAATATCCGAACGATATCGGATCTTTTTTTTAGTAACCATCTATCATTATTTGGATCATTTTAAACTAGTAATGATCACTTAACATCTTGAAAACATTTGGAAATCCCTAAACATCTAAACTTTCTAAATAAATTCTAACACTTTTTATTAGTAAAACAAGAAGCAAAACATGAGACACCCCCCCCCCCTCTCATTCACGGTCATAAGACCTTATGTGGGACCCTCCCCTTAATTTTTACCACTTGATTAATATCTAGATATTTTCATTAGTTGCAAGTGGATGATGTTGGTGAAAGATTATAACACTTAGTACTTTAGTTACTAACCATATTACCATAACTTTACACTTTATTTTCACATACTTAAGAACACTCTCAATCTTCATCTTTTTAGTCAAGAACACCATCAAAAACCCATTTCATTTTAGCCTTTATTTGATGATCAAGTTGTACTTCTATGGAGTCTAAGGTGATCAAAAACACCTACAAGTGAAAGCAAGTATTTTCATCCATTCAAGAGTTTTCTACTAACAAGATCTTCATCTTCTTTGCTTCTAATCATCATCTAGATCATCCCTAGCCACAAGTGCTAGAAGTGAGCTTCTAAATCTATTTTTTTTCATACTTATTTATGTATATGATGATTTAAGAACATGTTATAACTAAAAGAATCATACATAATATTATGAAGATACAAAGAAGCAAAATAATAATCATGATATATATGTTTGTTTATGTTGTGATTTATGACTTATTACTTGCATATTTGATCGTGTCATGATGAATATCATAAGAATAAATTGTTAGATGATGTTTAAATACATGATTTAACAAGTATACATGTTTATGTTAAAAGGGTTTTTGTTAAACATAAAGTTTATATGGATGATCATAATCTATCTTGTTGTTAAAATATTTATTGTTTTTCATCAAAAACAATACTTCTACAAGATTATGAAAACAAACATACAAGATGGGATTTTTGTAAAAGTGGTTAAAACTAAAATTAAACTTGGTTTTTGAACTAGTTAGCATATGTTATGATCATGTTTAAAACCCTACACGATTTAGAGATCATCTTGATAATTTTATGTTATAAAAGTCTCATGTGTTTTAGTTAAGATGTTGAGTAAATTGATGGTGATTTGGGAAAAGAAAATCATATGTTTTGATAATATGGCAAAGTTCATATTTCGAAGGAACTATGACTAAATTTTCTTGGAAATCATGTGTTAGAAAAATTGTCGTTTTTAACAAAGTCTTTACAAGATTAGAAAGTTGGTCTTTCTAAACATAAAAATTGACATAAATATATATTTTGGTAAAATATATATTTAGTGAACATATCAAGTATGTGCTATGTGCTTATTATTTGTATTAGTTATATATAAAAGTTAGAAACTTGATAACAATGACACAAATAAATACAAGACATACTTACAACTAAAGACTTACAAGAATACATATAGACACACTTGAAAACAACTTACGGACATTCCGAACTTTCGGACACAACTTATGGTCAAAACGGACGACGGGCGAATGTATGAACATATCGCCATTCGGAGAAGTTACTACGATGCTTAGGCGACCTTTCGACGCGGACGCAAGAATTTCGTTACCATTAACAAAATTCGGACATTTTGAAACTTATAAAAACTATTATGTTTTTATTAACTAAAAAGTATATTTAGTTATCTTTTTATAAAAATGTTTTTTTTATAAAAATGAAAGACTTATACTTTCAAATGGGCATACATTTCTTAATGGGCTAGTTTATACAAATGGGCTATCTTTTATAAATGGGCTATTATTTATAAATGGGCTTAACTTCAAAATGGGCTTATTTTTCATAATGGGCTTAACATAAATTCGTGGGCTAAGCCCAAACACCAAACATATGGGCCAAAGCCCAACACTATTCAAGCCCAATACTATTCAAGCCCAACACTATTCAAGCCCAACACTATTGAGGCCCAACACTATTGAGGCCCAACACTATTTGAGGCCCAACACTATTTGAGGCCCAACACTATTTGAGGCCCAACACTATTTGAGGCCCAACACTATTGAGGCCCAACACTATTTAAGGCCCAGCACTATTTAAGCCCAATAACTTGAAAACATGGGCTTGGCCCAATGTTACCATTAATGGAAACACAACTATACAATTGATACATATAAGACACGAAATTCAGCGGACTAGATCCGACTATACAACTCACAAGATACAAGATAACAGTTATATATATATATTTGGTGAAAAATATATATATAACATTTGGACAACTCATTCATCGAATACACAGTTAACGAACAGTAAAGACATACAAGTCTTACACATATTGAAGACACAAGACTTGTACTCAAGTTCTTTACAAAGACCGAAGTGTCTAACAAAAATAAGAACATTTGTAGGTCGCAACGCTATTCAGGAAGACCGCACGTGAGATCTTATTTACATCTATTCACAGGACGCGATACTGTGAGTTCATGTCCCCTATTCATTTAAATGTTTTACAACTTTACAACTATCGGGGAAGATACATGTTCAATCGTATGTTAAAGTTAGGGAATGAAACACCTTAGATCATGTGCGAATTAGGGTCATACATCTAAGCACCATTAATCCAGTTTGGACCTAGGTACAAGGGGTTAGATCTAATGGGTTTTGGCGAGCCCCACTCTTGGTCGTGGACCCATACAGAAGAGTGCGTTTGTGTCCCAGTCGATAGGAGTCGACATAAAATCGTCTAGGTTTGGATTGCTTCCTAATTCGTCACACATATTAATGTCCTCGCGAAACATTAATGATCAACGATTTCATTGACGCTTTACATACTACATCATTACATACAGATACATTTTATACAACTCACATTTTATGGATACAGTTTATACAACTCACAGTTTATGGATACAGTTTATATAACTCACATTTTACAGATACATTTTATACAACTCACATTTTACAGATACATCTCATACAACTAAACTGCATGAACTCGCTCAACTTTTGTTGATGTTTTCAAACTTACATGTATTTCAGGGAATTAGTGGACCAATGCAACGATTTCAGTTCAAGGAAAACAAGTATCAATACTCCATGCCAACTATTGAAGGGTTTGCCTGTTATATACCGCCTCTTTGCGGTGATATAGTGGTCAAAGTCTTGACATTTTAAGACTTACATTTTGATGTATAAAACGATGACAACTTATTTTCATTTGATGGTTTGTAACCAATACATTCAACTTATGTTGCATTCTTTTGAAGCAATTATGACAATGGCATTGGAGCTTGTTTTTATTCATTTAGTATGTTCACTTATATTGTTATGAAATGAGAACCGATCAGATCACACCTCGCGCTTCCGCTACGAGCGGGTGTGACAATACGGGCTTCGGATACGGTATTATAAAAATACCGCTTGGTCGGGTATGTAGTTATTTAAATCAGATTGTGATTAATACATTTACATAACCCGTTTTAATCTGTTTTGTTTGGTGCAATGCCTTTGGGGGGTTAATGACCATGTCCTGGATATCCTCGGCTCATTCATTAGAAATGGCCACGACTTAAACACGGGGTGTAGGCATACACCTGACAGTTGCGTATGTAAAAAGGTACCCCACTTGTAAGGTAACTTCTTGTGGGTATTATACCAAGTGGTGTGTCTATTAATCTTAACCGGCTCTTCTAACCGGGTCCTAAATGGACGACAAACATGTAAAAATGTATACAAGATTATTTTTAAATAATTGTCCCAAGTTAATAAAGAATATTTATGCCTTGTGCATTTAAATCAATTTTTATAAACACTTTTCAAAAGGGCCAGTTAATTGTATTTACCAGTGTAAACTGGCGTATTTTTCAAAAGGTTAAGTGCAGGTACTACTCGTAATGGGCTGGCTACTCCTAGTATCAAATAAAGAGTCTTGCAAGCTTTTGATGCTTAAATCTATTGAACAATATTTCTTGTTATTTTAGATCCGCCTGTGGATCCACTTTACAACCGTTGTGTAATATTTTATGTTACTTTGAATCGGTTTGTAATAATATTACTTTTAGACTTCCGCTGTGCATTGAAGTGTGATTATTGACCATGATGATATCAACTACATCAAGATACTCCCCACCGGACCCACCTGTAATACGTGGAAATATCGGGGTGTGACATAAAAACTCTAGGATTTCATACTGGCTCTCTCCACCTATCAAATAACTCTATATTTGACAGTTAAGCATCCAAAATCCTCACAGTTAATCATACAAGTCCAAATTAATGAACTTGGAGATTTCACAAACTGTTTTTGATTTTTCAATTAAAAACCTCAAGTTTCAATTTAATGAACTTGTTTATTTTCAGAAACATGTTCAGCATATTTAGATTTTGAAAATCAGTTTTCAGACATCGGTTGTCGAAAATAAAGTAGAAACAAAATCTTTTTGTCTTTTACAAAGTTTATGCTAAAACACTCTGAAAATCTTTTTGTAAAGTTCGTGTCAGAGGATCATATCAGTTTATGACAAATCACTAGCACCGTTGACCTTTTTAGACTTTAAGTTCTAAACAATTCACTTATATTGTTAGTATACTGATCCACTTAAATATTCACACAGACTTCAACTAATACGAGATACGAGATTTAGTGTTTTAAGTACTTAACTTATTCGCGTGTCCCGTCTCAGAATATACTCTACTATCAGGATTCCTTAGATTAAGTCTTACAGGTGAATATACTATATTGATATCTGTCTCTGGGTAGTGCGAGGCCTTGAGAGCTCAGGTTAGAACTTCTGTTCAGTCAAAGAGATGAAGGCTCGACTTTAGGTGTGTCCCACTTAGGGATCTTCTTTACAACTGCATTTGATATGTATCTTTCGATATTTTCAATTTTTATGCAGAGGGAAAGCTTTTTAAGCACGCAAAGTATTATACGAGATCTAGGCCATTACTGACGCCAAATTACAAGACCAAGTATAATACCCCAGATATCACTAAGTATAAAGACCTAATATCTCAGAATCAGGGAATCTCTCAAATGAAATTTCGGAGTACTAAGTCCATATATCCGAGAGATGTTCTCCACGAGATAAGAAAGTTGTTGATTTTAGGTTTATATCTCGAAATCAATTTACTACTTGTGTAAAAACCTACTGGCACATTATTAGTGAGACCGTTTATCACATTTTGACATTCCATTTCTTTAGCATGCTGTGATTGTCTACTGATGCACTATCATTTCCTCTTTTTAAACAAAAACTCATTTTTGAATTTTTCATGTTTTTGACTTTTTCAAATTTTAAAATATTTTTGTATTTCCAAAATTCTTACTCCCCCTATAATCCAAAAAATTTAAACAATTTGACAAACCGATGTAGATAGCTTCATCTCGCCATCTGTTTTTTGCATCACATGCTCTGTTTTGCATAAAATACCCCCATGATTTACAACACATTGATTTTTAACAATGTTAAAACCATTTTCAATTACTTGTGAATTTAATCATGTTTGTTCAGCCATGAGGGTTTTGGCATATTCAATCAACACATTTTTAAAAAAAATTTATTTAAAAAAAAACTAAAAACATATTTTTTTTTCATTTTTCAGTTTTTGACAGAATAAAAACATTTTTTTTAGTTTTTAAATTTTTCTATTTTTAGGGTTTTTGATTTATGTTTTATTTATATACAAAAACAAACCGACACTCCATGTTTTCCATTTGTAGGGGTTTGCCTACTCCTGTGCCAGGTTGCTCCTTTGCTCTCCTTGTTGACATTCATCTAACATCTGGAGCACCTGCACATTCAAACAGTTCAATTATTTAAACAAAGCAACCCAGGCCTGTTTGACCTTAGGTATTGTCACACAATACAAATTGTTCAACTTCGGAAAATCTTTATCATTTTTCACAAAAACTTTTCCGTTCTTATTTTCAACCTTCTTGGTTGAATCGATTTTCCTTTTGTCACTCACAGAAGTCTGTTTCTTCTCCATCCAAATCTGTCCTTTTAAAACATTACTTTGATAAAATCTTGACTCATTTTGAATGTTTTGTTTTGACAAATCAATTTTTGGTTTCCAAAATTGGTTTGGCTTTATCAAATCAGCCATTGATTTCCAACTTTGTTTAGTCTCAAATCTGGGTGTCGTTGGTTTCCAAGTTTGTTGTAATTCAACCTTGGATGTTTTTGGCTTCCAAGTTTGTTTTGATTCAAACTTGGTTGACTTCTGTTTTACAGCCTCAGATTGTTGTTTCCCAACATCAATTTCCTTTTTTCTTTTTCAACATCAACAAGCTTTAGATTTTGTGGGCATTTACGACTAACATGTCCCACTTGTTGACATTTAAAGCATGTTTTCTTTGAAACATTTTTGGCCTGTTGTTGTTGTTGTTATTTTTTTGAGCATAGAACTCCTCATTAGTCTGTCGACTAAATTGAAGTTCTTTCTCTTCTTCTAAACTTGTTCCATGAACAAAGTTCATCTTTTTCTCAAAGTTTGTCTTTTCAGCCCGTTTTCTTTGATTTTGTTTCTTTTTATAACCCAACCATCCTTCATGTTTTTCTTTTTGTAACCAGGTTTGTTATAAAAATCTTTCTTGCCTCTTAATCTTCCTATTTTTTCGGCAAGTTTTTCAATGTCTGATTTTAAACACTTTTTCAAACTTTTCCACAATCACATTATGAATCAGAAATTCGTCGTCTGAAAACAATTTTTCAGATCCAACCATGAGATATGCTAATAGTATGGGATCATTATTCGTTTTTGTATCAAATTCAAATTTTGAATTTTTCAAATAATTCTTATGAAAACTTTCTTCATCTTCATTTTGTGATTTGGAAATTTTAGTTTTGGTGGAATCATTTTCATCTTTTAGAACGCTTTCAACAACTTTATTTACCACCTCTGATTCACCAACATCAGATTTGGTATTTGTCACATCAATGTTCTCAGGCAATTGATCAACCATGTTTATTGCCTTTGCCACCTTTTCGTCATCATCGAATGTATAATTATTCTCCAACGGTGGTGGAACTTGATGATATTCTGACCCAATTCCCTTTTTGTTCTTTTCAGACTCTTTATCATCTGGTGTGATTTTGAAAATACATTCTAGAATGTATGAAGAAATATGATAACTTTGAAGTTTATTAACAACCTTTTCTTTTTCAGCCAATTCTTGGTTAAGTTTAGCAACTTCATCAATATATTGATTTAAAACCAGTTGTTTTCCTTCATACTTGGCATCAACAAGTCTTGTTGTTTTTAAACATTTTGACAATCTCCCATCCAGACTTTTAACTTGACTCTTCAAAGTTTCATAAGCTTCTTTTACAGTATGATATGACAATTTCATTCCATCATATTCTTTTTCCAACTCTTGAATAATTTTATCTTTTTGTAAACATTCGTTGCAATCAGCTGAACACTTTTGTTTTAAAACTTTGTTTTCTTTATCAAGACTATCACATTTCAGTGTCAACTCTTCTTCTTTTTGTTTCAAAAATTTTTCATTTTCAAGCATTTCGATACATTTTTCTTTAAAAATATGTTCTATTTTGGTAAACTCAATATTTCTGGATCTTAAGTTCTCATCCTTCTCAGTACAGGCACTGCATGTTTCCATGCATTTCTTGCACTGCTCTTCAGTTTTGTGTTTGGATTTATTATTAATTATATCAACTTTATCAGTTGACTTAGCATTATTAGACGACTTAATAGATTCAGTATCTGCCACTGTTGTTCGGTCGGTCGTCTTTTTCAAAATCTCGTCCTTCAGCTTCTGGCTTTCGTCAACAATTTCTTCTACACTCTTTCTTCTTCTCCACACTAGCATAGATCACCCTTCTTATGCCCTCCTCCACTTTATTCTTATAGTTCAGATCCTTACTGATCTTTGAGGCCCATACTCCTGCAGTTGGAATAGCAGCAACAAGCGCTTTAAAATCTACCATATCAGGATCAACTGCTGGATTCCCTTGAGGATCTATGAAACACTTCCTCTCATCATCCCACCTTTTTGCACGCTTTGTTTCTATGAAAATCTCATACACATCACTCAATCTCATTCATGCATGACGTTCTTCTCGACTTGCTCTCGTCTCAACAACCATAATCTTGAATCCTGAGTTACCTGCAAACACTTAAACAAACACTTGAATAGATTTGAAAAACTAATCACTTGAAAAACCCTAGTTTTGTGCGGATAAACTATGGTCTTTGATTTTTTCTCGGATGAATACTAGTCAATCCGTACGAATAGATTTGTTTTAAGTAGGTCCGTGAAAGTTTTTGATTAATCCGTGAATTAGATTCAAACTCAATCCGTGCGAAACAAGTAATCTTTGATTCATGTGAGCTTATGTAAATCTGATCCGTGAATATTATGGCTGAATTGAACCCAATATAATCAAGATACACCTATTGTTCGTGCGAACCCAAGTTTTCCAAGTCCGTGCGTATGAAGTGATCCCGATCCGTGCAAACCAAATAACCTTCTATTTTTGTGGATCAAACATCAAGCGGATTGACTCCTTGATTCGATGAACTGGGACTAACAAGCAATTCTATTCGCGTGGATCTACAAGTAGATCCATGATAAAGTTTAAATACCAGATTTGTGAATGAATGCTGAGTTGATCTGTTCTAAATCATGATGAAACC
>JARYGA010050818.1:0-61666 GCA_030545235.1 Helianthus tuberosus | reverse complement strand
GACGAGCCTATATGGGGTGGTGGCTATTGGTGTTTTGAAGGCGGTTCAGAAGGCCCATAAAGCATCGTCTAGTTTATCTGCCCAATCTTTCTTGTTTTGACCTAAGATTTTTTCCAAGATTCTTTTTAGCCCCCGATTTGTTACTTCGGCTTAACCGTTGGTTTGAGGATGGTAGGCGGTTGAAACGCAGTGATAGACCCCATATTTTGTTAAAATTTTATTTAATTGATGATTGCAAAAATGGGTACCTCTATCACTAATGAGTGCTTTTGGAGCACCGATACAAGAAAATAATCGTTTTAGAATTTTACCATAACTTTCCCATCGTTAGTTGGAAGAGCTTCCGCCTCGGCCCACTTGGACATGTAATCTACCGCTACAAGAATGTATTTGTTACCTTTTGACGGTGGGAAAGGTCCCATAAAATCCATACCCCAAACATCAAAAATTTCACAAATAAGAATGTCATTTTGTAGCATTTCATTTCTTGATGGGATATTACCTGCTCTTTGGAATGCATCACATGTTTTGATTAAATGGTATTCATCCTTATGGATGGTTGGCCAATAAAATCCGGAATCAAGTACCTTTTGTGCGGTGCTTGCAACTCCATGATGTCCTCCGCACGATCCCTCATGACAATGGCGAAAAATTTTCCTTGCTTCTTGACCATGGACGCATCTTCGGATGAGTTGATCGGCACATATTTTAAAAAGATATGGGTCTTCCAAAAAATAGTGTTTTACATCAGCAAGAATTTTGCTCTTCGTTGATGTAACCTACCCTTGACTAGAATGCCACTAGCAAGGTAGTTAGCATAGTCGGCGTACCATGGTTCTTCTTGATATTCGACCATCTCTAAGGATACGATGGGGAACTTTTCATTGATGATTTCTTCCTGAGTTATCTCCTAAGCAAGATCTTCTAAGCGAGATAGATGATCGGCGGCGTTGTTTTTGGCTCCTCGTATATCTTTTATTTCAATGTCGAATTCTTGGAGGAGAAGAATCCACCGGATCAAACGTGGTTTGGCATCTTGTTTTTTGAAGAGGTATCGAATGGCGGCATGATCCGTATAGACTATTGTTTTAGAAAGAACAAGATAGGAACGAAATTTATCAAAAGCAAATACTACGGCTAGTAACTCTTTTTCAGTTGTTGTATAATTTTCTTGAGCATCGTTAAGAGTTTTACTTGCATAGTATATTGGGTGAAAGTGTTTTTCTTTTCATTGCCCTAAGACGGCTCCAACCGCAAATTCACTCGCATCGCACATGATTTCAAAAGGTAGTTTCCAATCAGGCGCTATCATGATTGGTGCATTGACTAGCATTTCGTTTAGGGTAAGAAAAACTTTATTGAATTACTCGTCAAAGATAAATGGTGCATCTTTTTCAATTAATTTAGATAGATGTCTAGAGATTTTCAAAAAGTCTTTAATAAATTTTCTATAAAATCCGGCATATCCTAGGAAACTTCGAATGGCTCGAACGGAGGAAGGTGGAGGTAATCGGGAAATAGTGTTTATTTTTTCCCGATCAACTTCCATTTCTTCGCTTGAGATTTTATGACCGAGTACTATTCCCTCCATTCCCATGAAATGGCATTTTTCCCAAGTAAGGGCGAGGTTAGTTTCCTCACATTGGGATAGCATTCATCCAAGGTTATCGACGCATTGGTCAAATGTATCTCCAAATATAGAAAAATCATCCATGAAAACGTCCATGGTTTTTTATATCATGTCGTGGAAGATAGCCACCATGCAACATTGAACCATAGCAGGGGCATTGCATAGACCAAAAGACATGCGTCAATATGTGAAAGTTCCATATGGACATGTAAAAGTTGTTTTTTCTTGGTCCTCTGGTGCTATGGAAATTTGAAAATACCCGGAGAAACCATCGAAAAAACAATAGAATTTATGACTGGATAGTCTTTCTAACATTTGGTCAATGAATGGTAAAGGAAAGTGGTCTTTCCTTGTTGCTTCATTTAATTTACGATAGTCGATACAAACCCTCCATCCGGTGACGGTTCTCGTTGGTATAAGTTCATTTTTATCGTTAGTTATTACCGTCAAACCTTCTTTTTTCGTACTACTTGGATGGGACTTACCCATGGGCTATCGGAGATAGGACAGATAAGTCCGGCGTCTAGTAGATTGCTGACTTCATTTTTAACCACTTCATGCACGTTTGGATTTACTCTCCGTTGTGGTTGTATTACCGTTTTATAGTCATCTTCCATTAAAATTTTATGGGTGCACATGAACGAATTGATGCCTTTGATATCCATGAGCCTCCATGCAATTGCATTTTTATGGTTTTTCAAAAGGTTTATTAATTTTTCTCCTTAAAAAGTGTTAGTTTAGAAGAAATGATGACGGGGAGCTTACCAAGTTCGTCTAAGAAAGCGTATTCTAGACCTTTTGGTAGTTCCTTGAGTTCATGTGGCGGTGGGTCTTCGAGAGACCGCTTATTTTCTTCTTTATTAAGATCGATGGCCGAAAAGGTTTGTTCTATGGCGTCTTCATCTTCGACGAATTCTTCTTCTAATTCTTCTATATCGGGTAGCTCCGCTTTATCTTCAATTAGGGGGTCGTCATCATGAATTGGATATTTCATTGATTGGTTAAGATCGACGTACCTTTTGTCGGCCACTAATTGAAGTAGTAGGTTGCTTTGCTTCCGTTGGGTCAAGGCTTGATGGGTTTAGAAATGGTTGCCCCAACACAAGGGGGGCATCATCTAGGATGATAAAGTCGGTTGGGACTACCACTTGGCTAGTTTGAATTAAGACATCCTCAACCATTTCTGTGGCATTAATCGTTTTTCGGATTGAGAGAAAAATAGGAATTTTAAGAGGAGAAAAATCACTAGTACCCAATTTTTCGAAAATATAGTTTGGCATTATGTTAATGCAAAGATCTTTATCAATTAGCACAATACAAACAAAGATGTTTAGAAAAAAACATGGTATCAGTTTTATGTTTAGTTCATGGTATTCATCGTTTATTAGCGAAGTTTGATCATTTGTTAACGTGACGCTTACTAATTCCTCGATTTTAGTAGTAGTGTTTAACTCTTTTAAAAACTTAGCATGAGAAGAAACCAAACAATGATTTTCAAAAGAAGGTTGTAAAACGTTAATTTCTTGAAAAGTTTGGTCTAGTTTAAAATCGATAGTTTAAGGCCGTTAATTTGATTAGGCCGTTAATTTCAATCTTTCTCAAAATCCTTGCGTCCCTGGCAACAGCGCCAAAAACTTGACGTGGTGCGCTGTGGTTATATTTTTTAGATATATTTTATCTCTTTTTACTTGCAAATTCAAGTTATAAATTTGCAAAACATGTGAATTTTTGAAAAATGTTAGAATTTGATTAGGCCGTTAATTTTAAGCTTTCTCAAAATCTTTGTGTCCCTAGCAACGGCGCCAAAAACTTGATGTGGTGCGTTGTGGTTATATTTTTTAGATATATTTTATCTCTTTTTACTTGAAAATTCAAGTTTTAAATTTATAAAACACGATATACTACAATCACTCTACACACACATTATGGCAAGTGCACCCATCGCGGACGTAGTATAGTGATGGCAAGATACTGAGGTCGTCCAAGGACACAAGAGCTTTTAATACCGGCTTATCGTTAACGTCTAATCTCACCAAACTTTGATGAAAAGGATTTTAAAACTAGAAAAAGATAAAATAACAAAAATAAAATATAGGAAAAACAAATAGACAAGAAGGAATCTCTTGGTTCTAACTCCTCTTTTATGTATCCTGTGACATTTGTGCTTGTGTAATCATTGTACAAACTCTGAACAATACAATATTAATAAAACAATGTATTTTGATCCCAATGTTTGTTATTTATGTTTGACATTTTATGCGTTTTGATTTTTGTTTGATTTTGAACTCTGTATCGCTTTCTGGAAAGTTATACGCAAACTGATGCGTAAACGTAATCAGTTTAATGCGACAAACACTCCGGAACAGCAACATAAGCTTAACATACCTTAAATAACCTTTACATAACTTAGAAATAAGTTTTAAAGGGTTTGGTATGGCAAAAACAAGTTTATTCGCTTAAAGGGACTATTTGCGTCAAACTTGCAAAAGTCTGCCGTTTCGTAAGGCAACGTACAGTCCAGAACTTGATCATAAGCTAAACATACCAAAAATAACCTAAACATAGCTTAGAAATAAGCTTTGAGTGGTTCAGTGTGCGAAAATATGCTTATTTGATCTTACAGGGACTAAAACTGTCAAAACCGGACATCCAAAATTTTTGTAGACACTAAAGTATTTTTATTTTAGTGATCGGCATGCAAAAATTCCATTCGTCGCTTAATTTGGATCGTTTTCATGTCCGTTCGAGTTTCGTCATAATTTGACGAATAACGCGACCGTACGACCAAACGAACCGACATCCGGGACTTTTCCAAGCACATTTTGAGTCCTCTATACTTTGACCACCTTTTAGAGCCTTGAAAAAGGCTTAACGGGGGTTAAATATACCAGAAATGAGCTTATGCAAGTGCAGGGACCATTTTTGCAAATCTGCCAAACTGGGCTAGGCGAGTCGCGTAAGCCCTGTCCCCATCTTACGCGGGGCGCGTAAAAATGCCCAGCGACAGAAACTGTTTTTCAACAATCTGTTGATAAATCAGGGGCTGTTTTTGCCAATTTCTTTGTGTGTTAACCAAGTTAACACCTCTCCAAGGCTTTGAACCTGCACCAAACACATGTAGGGCTATGATTCTTTGCTTTGTGGCCAAACAAACACATGTCTTGATCTTGTTCTTCATCAACTACTATAAATAGCCAAGCATTTCATTCATTTCACTCACCCTTGATCTGATTTCTCTAAGTTGAAGTTATAATACTTCATACCTGAGATTTTAAGATCAAGTTCTCCCTAGCAAGGACCTTTTGTAAGCTTCCTTCGTTCGTTTATCGCTTTCCTAGCGTAAAAGTCAAACAGTGTTTGACTTTCAGCTTTGACCATTCAATGGTCAACGCAAAGTTCGTTTGAACTTTGCAACGTGATTGTAATCACGATGCTTATAATCCTTAGCGATTATACCTACTGATTACCACGTTAACTAGGCGTAGTGACGAGTCAAAGTTTCGGTCAAAATGTGTTTTAACACGCATTTTGCAACGAAACTACTTTTAGGTATCAAAACACTTTGTCTTGATATCAAAACAGTTTTCTAAGTTAGTTAAACATTTTTTGACATGTTTAACTCGTCACTATTAGTTTAGTGCTTGTTTAGGGTCGTAAGTTAAGCGGTCTAAACAACCGCATAGACTTTCGAACCCGACCCGTTTCGTCGATCATTAGGATCCGACCAAGCATGTTTAGTGATCATAGTTGCATAGGGAATAACCTCTGAGGTTCTACCTTATGATCACATAGGATTGGTTAGTTATTTGTTGAGTAGTTATATGCCCATAGGAAATGACCAAAATGCCCTTTTGAAGCATAAATCTGTATTTTGCATATGTGAACATGTTTTTGACATATAATCTGATTTAGTAACATGTTTAGGGATAATTAGGCATGTAAGACTTGACATA
Source organism: Helianthus tuberosus (assembly GCA_030545235.1). NCBI lineage: Eukaryota > Viridiplantae > Streptophyta > Magnoliopsida > Asterales > Asteraceae > Helianthus > Helianthus tuberosus. The sequence continues at coordinate 56,083 of JARYGA010050818.1, read as the reverse complement.
GCACATAGATAACCATCCGACCTTAGTTGTACGCAAACGACGCACTATAGTAGCTTATACTACCATAATGGGTCGAAACGGGTCAAAAGCAGTTAGGTAGACTTTCAAATCAGAATGTTAGCTCTATTAAATCATGCCATATGAGTGTCAATACTCATTTGATTTATGGAACCTCATTCTATCATATCTCTCGATTTAGGATCCGATTATTAACATAGTTACCCATATTAGGTGCCTTGTTGATTCCGTGATCCTTGGAGCTTAAATTGGTCTTATTCTCAAGACTAATAAGCAATCCTAAGTGAGTACATAGTTCCCCTCTTTTACCGCTTTCAAATATTTTGGGGTGATACACATGTACATACGTGTTACTTTCATGCATTTCATGCTTTTATGACATAAACATGCTAGTTTCACCTAGTACACATATAGTACATGATTTCACTATGTTTTGCTATGTATGTTAAGCATGCTAGCACATTGATTTCTTAGACATTTGTTGCATATGCTTACTTAGCATATGGACACATTGTTTTACATGACATTTCTGCTATGTATGTTTACTGAGCATGCTAGCACATTGTTTTACATGATCATTTCTACTATGTATGTTTACTTAGCATACCTAGTACATGGTTTTCATAGCATGCTTACATTGGTTATGACATTTGGTATGTTTAATCGTGTAACACCCCAATCGCGTAATATAACAACACGCGGCGGAAATATCGGGGAGTCACGTTACAAATTGCTCACAACTACTGGTACTAAATTGTTTCAATATCATTAACATTGTTTTACAAACAAATAATACATGTAATTGTTCTTTTTAGAAGTCTAAGGCCCGTATGCAGTCCTATGCGTTGCATGCTTGAACAGTCGAAAACCTGAAACATATGCGAAAACAGTCAGCATAAAAATGTCGGCGAATACATAGGTTTTATTAGCCAATAAATGGCAAAACATTTGGTATTAATCTTGAATGTGAAAACTCGTGACAAAATAGGTTTGTATATGGCAATATGATATTTACTAAGTCACTTTATGCCTTATATTGAAATCTCGATTAAACCATTGTAAAAACTTGTTATGATGTTATTAGGAATCCAATCCAGGATTAATAATAACTGTTTTGAAATAAATCAAAACTTATATAAGTATTACATAAATCAAATCAATGAGTCATGATAATACTTCAGATATCTTTCTAAGAATCTATCATATAAAAATATGGGAGATTCTATAAAGATTTTGATAATCAAACATTGAAACAATTGTACACAAAATCCTAAAGTGATCCAGATAACGCTACAAGAATAATAAAATAAGAACACTTATATATAGGAAGTACCAGCGGCGTATCCACCATGTTCTTATCTTATTATACCCGTTTCTTTATCTAAATCACAACTACCACATAAACACATAATCGTCAACTTGTACCAACTCGTAAACACGCATTAAAGCACACAATGAATCCAATCAAGGACTTCAATATCAGTACTTTAAACATCCTACAAGAATCAATCTATGAAGATAGATAGATGCTATAAGGATTCGGGTTCTCACTACATCGTATAGTCTAACAGGCATTAAAGTACATAATGAATCCAAACAAGGGCTCCATTATTAGTACTCTAAACATCCCATATATATCTAACTATGAAGATAGGTAGATACTACAAGGATCGGGTCCTCGCCATATCGTCTCGTCAAACTCGCATTAAAGTACACAATGAATCCAAACAAGGGCTCCAATATTAGTACTCTAAACATCCTACAAGAATCAATCTATGAAGATAAATAGATGCTATAAGGATTCGGGTCTTGCTACATCGTCTAGTCTAACACGCATTAAAGTGCATAATGAATCCAAACAAGGGCTCTATTATTAGTACTCTAAACATCCCATATATGTCTAACTATGAAGATAGATAGATACTACAGGGATCGGGTCCTTACCACATCGTCTCATCAAACTCGCTTTAAAGTACACAATGAATCCAAACAAGGGCTCCAATATTAGTACTCTAAACATCCTACAAGAATCAATCTATGAAGATAGATAGATGCAATAAGGATTCTGGGTTCTATCACATTGAATCAAAACAAACCTAAATCCTAATGGTGATTCGGGATAACGCCACGAAAGGTAATACAATAAGCACACTTATATATAGGAAGTACCAGCGCCAAAAACTTGACGTGGTGCGCTGTGGTTATATTTTTTAGATATATTTTATCTCTTTTTACTTGCAAATTCAAGTTATAAATTTGCAAAACATGTGAATTTTTGAAAAATGTTAGAATTTGATTAGGCCGTTAATTTTAAGCTTTCTCAAAATCTTTGTGTCCCTAGCAACGACGCCAAAAACTTGATGTGGTGCGTTGTGGTTATATTTTTTAGATATATTTTATCTCTTTTTACTTGAAAATTCAAGTTTTAAATTTATAAAACACGATTTACTACAATCACTCTACACACACGTTATGGCAAGTGCACCTATCGCGGACGTAGTATAGTGATGGCAAGATACTGAGGTCGTCCAAGGACACAAGAGCTTTTAATACCGGCTTATCGTTAACGTCTAATCTCACCAAACTTTTATGAAAAGGATTTTAAAACTAGAAAAAGATAAAATAGCAAAAATAAAATATAGGAAAAACAAATAGACAAGAAGGAATCTCTTGGTTCTAACTCCTCTTTTATGTATCCTGTGACATTTGTGCTTGTGTAATCATTGTACAAACTCTGAACAATACAATATTAATAAAACAGTGTATTTTGATCCCAATGTTTGTTATTTATGTTTGACATTTTATGCGTTTTGATTTTTGTTTGATTTTGAACTCTGTATCGCTTTCTGGAAAGTTATACGCAAACTGATGCGTAAACGTAATCAGTTTAATGCGACAAACACTCCGGAACAGCAACATAAGCTTAACATACCTTAAATAACCTTTACATAACTTAGAAATAAGTTTTAAAGGGTTTGGTATGGCAAAAACAAGTTTATTCGCTTAAAGGGACTATTTGCGTCAAACTTGCAAAAGTCTGCCGTTTCGTAAGGCAACGTACAGTCCAGAACTTGATCATAAGCTAAACATACCAAAAATAACCTAAACATAGCTTAGAAATAAGCTTTGAGTGGTTCGGTGTGCGAAAATATGCTTATTTGATCTTACAGTGACTAAAACTGTCAAAACCGGACATCCAAAATTTTTGTAGACACTAAAGTATTTTTATTTTAGTGATCGGCATGCAAAAATTCCATTCGTCGCTTAATTTGGATCGTTTTCATGTCCGTTCGAGTTTCGTCATAATTTGACGAATAACGCGACCGTACGACCAAACGAACCGACATCCGGGACTTTTCCAAGCACATTTTGAGTCCTCTATACTTTGACCGCCTTTTAGAGCCTTGAAAATGGCTTAACGGGGGTTAAATATGCCAGAAATGAGCTTATGCAAGTGCAGGGACCATTTTTGCAAATCTGCCAAACTGGGCTAGGCGAGTCGCGTAAGCCCTGTCCCCATCTTACGCGGGGCGCGTAAAAATGCCCAGCGACAGAAACTGTTTTTCAACAATCTGTTGATAAATCAGGGGCTGTTTTTGCCAATTTCTTTGTGTGTTAACCAAGTTAACACCTCTCCAAGGCTTTGAACCTGCACCAAACACATGTAGGGCTATGATTCTTTGCTTTGTGGCCAAACAAACACATGTCTTGATCTTGTTCTTCATCAACTACTATAAATAGCCAAGCATTTCATTCATTTCACTCACCCTTGATCTGATTTCTCTAAGTTGAAGTTATAATACTTCATACCTGAGATTTTAAGATCAAGTTCTCCCTAGCAAGGACCTTTTGTAAGCTTCCTTCGTTCTTTTATCGCTTTCCTAGCGTAAAAGTCAAACAGTGTTTGACTTTCAGCTTTGACCATTCAATGGTTAACGCAAAGTTCGTTTGAACTTTGCAACGTGATTGTAATCACGATGGTTATAATCCTTAGCGATTATACCTACTGATTACCACGTTAACTAGGCGTAGTGACGAGTCAAAGTTTCGGTCAAAATGTGTTTTAACACGCATTTTGCAACGAAACTACTTTTAGGTATCAAAACACTTTGTTTTGATACCAAATCAGTTTTCTAAGTTAGTTAAACATGTTTTGACATGTTTAACTCGTCACTATTAGTTTAGTGCTTGTTTAGGGTCATAAGTTAAGCGGTCTAAACAACCGCATAGACTTTCGAACCCGACCCGTTTCGTCGATCATTAGGATCCGACCAAGCATGTTTAGTGATCATAGTTGCATATGGAATAACCTCTGAGGTTATACCTTATGATCACATAGGATTGGTTAGTTATTTGTTAAGTAGTTATATGCCCATAGGAAATGACCAAAATGCCCTTTTGAAGCATAAATCTGTATTTTGCATATGTGAACATGTTTTTGACATATAATCTGATTTAGTAACATGTTTAGGGATAATTAGGCATGTAAGACTTGACATAGCACATAGATAACCATCCGACCTTAGTTGTACGCAAACGACGCGTTATAGTAGCTTATACTACCATAATGGGTCGAAACGGGTCAAAAGCAGTTAGGTAGACTTTCAAATCAGAATGTTAGCTCTATTAAATCATGCCATATGAGTGTCAATACTCATTTGATTTATGGAACCTCATTCTATCATATCTCTCGATTTAGGATCCGATTATTAACATAGTTACCCATATTAGGTGCCTTGTTGATTCCGTGATCCTTGGAGCTTAAATTGGTCTTATTCTCAAGACTAATAAGCAATCCCAAGTGAGTACATAGTTCCCCTCTTTTACCGCTTTCAAATACTTTGGGGTGATACACATGTACATACGTGTTACTTTCATGCATTTCATGCTTTTATGACATAAACATGCTAGTTTCACCTAGTACACATATAGTACATGATTTCACTATGTTTTGCTATGTATGTTAAGCATGCTAGCACATTGATTTCTTAGACATTTGTTGCATATGTTTACTTAGCATATGGACACATTGTTTTACATGACATTTCTGCTATGTATGTTTACTGAGCATGCTAGCACATTGTTTTACATGATCATTTCTACTATGTATGTTTACTTAGCATACCTAGTACATGGTTTTCATAGCATGCTTACATTGGTTATGACATTTGGTATGTTTAATCGTGTAACACCCCAATCGCGTAATATAACAACACGCGGAGGAAATATCGGGGAGTCACGTTACAAATTGCTCACAACTACTGGTACTAAATTGTTTCAATATCATTAACATTGTTTTACAAACAAATAATACATGTAATTGTTCTTTTTAGAAATCTAAGGCCCGTATGCAGTCCTATGCGTTGCATGCTTGAACAGTCGAAAACCTGAAACATATGCGAAAACAGTCAGCATAAAAATGCCGGCGAATACATAGGTTTTATTAGCCAATAAATGGCAAAACATTTAGTATTAATCTTGATTGTGAAAACTCGTGACAAAATAGGTTTGTATATGGCAATATGATATTTACTAATTCATTTTATGCCTTATATTGAAATCTCGATTAAACCATTGTAAAAACTTGTTATGATGTTATTAGGAATCCAATCAAGGATTAATAATAACTGTTTTGAAATAAATCAAAACTTATATAAGTATTACATAAATCAAATCAATGAGTCATGATAATACTTCATATATCTTTCTAAGAATCTATCATATAAAAATATGGGAGATTCTATAAAGATTTTGATAATCAAACATTGAAACAATTGTACACAAAATCCTAAAGTGATCCAGATAACGCTACAAGAATAATAAAATAAGAACACTTATATATAGGAAGTACCAGCGGCGTATCCACCATGTTCTTATTTTATTATACCAGTTTCGTTATCTAAATCACAACTACCACATAAACACATAATCGTCAACTTGTACCAACTCGTAAACGCGCATTAAAGCACACAATGAATCCAATCAAGGACTTCAATATCAGTACTTTAAACATCCTACAAGAATCAATCTATGAAGATAGATAGATGCTATAAGGATTCGGGTTCTCGCTACATCGTATAGTCTAACAGGCATTAAAGTACATAATGAATCCAAACAAGGGCTCCATTATTAGTACTCTAAACATCCCATATATATCTAACTATGAAGATAGGTAGATACTACAAGGATCGGGTCCTCGCCACATCGTCTCGTCAAACTCGCATTAAAGTACACAATGAATCCAAACAAGGGCTCCAATATTAGTACTCTAAACATCCTACAAGAATCAATCTATGAAGATAAATAGATGCTATAAGGATTCGGGTTCTCGCTACATCGTCTAGTCTAACACGCATTAAAGTGCATAATGAATCCAAACAAGGGCTCCATTATTAGTACTCTAAACATCCCATATATGTCTAACTATGAAGATAGATAGATACTACAGGGATCGGGTCCTTGCCACATCGTCTCATCAAACTCGCATTAAAGTACACAATGAATCCAAACAAGGGCTCCAATATTAGTACTCTAAACATCCTACAAGAATCAATCTATGAAGATAGATAGATGCAATAAGGATTCTGGGTTCTATCACATTGAATCAAAACAAACCTAAATCCTAATGGTGATTCGGGATAACGCCACGAAAGGTAATACAATAAGCACACTTATATATAGGAAGTACCAGTGGTGTATCCACCATGTGCTTATTGTATTATCTAGTTTCGTTATCTAAGTCACCAACAATCTACACAAACCAACCATCGAGTCACAAAGTACTTCTTAAAAACCTTAGTATGAAGATAGGAAGATCTAAGACTGTACTTCAAATATCCTATGTGAATCTAACTATGAAGATCGGTAGATTACTTAAGGATAAAACATTACATTTGCATAATCGGAATAATACACATAAAAGCACTTAGTGAACACACATATGCCATACATTTTGAATACAGGTCGATTACACATATAAATCACCCCAAAACAGTTGAAAACAGTAAAAGAGGGGAACTATGTACTCGCCTGGGGTTGCGTATAGTCCCGGTTTAAAGGGTATAACAAACCTCAAAAGACCAAGAGTTCAAGTGTTGAAGCGATTCCTAGGGTAATAAATACTATGTTAGGGAATCGACACCTAAATCGGAAGATCGGGTAGAATGAGGTCTTGTAAACCAAATGAGTATTGGAACTCATGTGATATGGTTTAACAAAGCCTACATTCTAAAATGAAACCTATCCTAAGTGCTTACGACCCATTATGATCCGTTAAGGTAGCTTACGCCACTTTAACGCATCATTAGCGCAAACGCGCGTTCGAGACGCCTAACTAGTCCTATGATAAGTATTACATGCCTTAACATATCTAATTATGTTATATAATCAGTTTAGATGTCAAAATATGTGTTACGTATGCTTAAAATGAAATTATGCGAAAAAGGGCATTTTGGTCATTTTCCTAAGGCATATAAACTACCTATCATACAACTAACTAAACGAAGTGACCATAGGGTACAACCTCGGAAGGTTATTCCCTATACAACTATGGTCACATTATATGTTTGGTTGGATCCTAATGATCGACCAAACGGGTCAGGTTCGAAAGTCTAAGCGGTTGTTAAGACCGCTTGACTTACGACTCTACACAAGCACTATCCTAAAAGTGAAGAGTTAAACATGTTTAGAACATGTTTAACTAATTTAGAAAACAGGTTTTGATATCAAAACAAATGGTTTTGATACCCAAGAATAGTTTGGTTGCAAAATACGCATAGGCGCGCATTTTGACCGAAACTATGACTCGTCACTACACCTAATCAACGTGGTAATCAGTAGGTATAGTCACAAGGGACTATAACCATCGTGATTATGCTCACATTGCGAAGTTCAAACGAACTTCGTGTTGACCATAGACTGGTCAAAGCAGAAAGTCAAACACTGTTTGACTTTCACGCTTGAAAAGCGATAAAAGAACGAAAGAAGCTTACAAAGGGTCCAAGCTAGGAAGATCTTGATCCAAATCACTCAGGTATGAAGCAAAGGCTCTAGCTTAGAGTGTAATTCAGATCAAGTGTGCAGGAAATGGAATGAGGTGATGGGTATTTATAGATTTTGGTAAACCGTTAGGATTGTTTCTCGAACTTTGAGCTTCTGTCTAAGCCTTACACTTGGGCACATGGTTTTGCAATACATGGGGTACTCAAAACCAGGCCATAGAGTGCAAATACAAGGGGTAAAAACCATTAAAGCCAGCTCAAGAGACCAGGTTCAATGATTCTGCAAACTGCTGTGCTGGAGAAGGCTTATGGACCGTAAGCAACTCCATACGGTCCGTAAGGACCTTATATGCTGGCAGCAAGTTTGCAAAGTTGGCAGAACAGGCCCCTGTGTCTCCAAACTTGATTTTCGATACGTTTTGGCACGTTTAAGCCCCGTTAACCCCATTTCAAAGCTCTAAAATGAAGTTAAAGTATAGGGAACTTAAGATATGTTCAAAAACATCTCAGATGTCGGTTCGTGTGGTCGTACGATCGCGTTGTTCGGTTAACTACGACGAAACACGAACGGTTGCGAAAAACGATCCAAATTACGCGACGAATGGGATTTTATCATGCAAATCACTAAAATAGAATATTTTAATGATTACATAAATTTTTTGGATGTCCGGATGTATTCAGAACGTAAGTTATGCGCAAAAATGCAAACTTATGCACTTTTTGACGCTTTTAGTCCCTATTGATCAAGAAAGTTTATTTTTGCGCACCAAACACCTCAAAGCTTATTTCTAATCCATGTGAAGGATATTTAGGGAATATTTAACTTATGATCAAGTTCTGAAATGTGCAATACTATGTGAATCAGCAGACTTTCGCAGTTTGACGCAAATAGTCCTTGAGTGTGAATAAACTTGTTTTTGACACACCAAAGCCTTCAAAACTTATTTCTAAGTTATCTAAAAGTTATTTAAGGTATGTTAATCCTATGTCACTATTCCGAAGTGTTTGCCGCATTAATCTGATTACGTTTACGCATCAGTTCGCGTTTAACTTTCCAGAAAGCGATTTAAAGCTTGAAAATGAACTAGAATCAAAATGTGAAATTGTAAAACCAAAATAAACAAATTTTTTAGACCAAAACACATTGTTTCTTTGATAAACGATAGTGTCCTACATTGTGTGTGTTTACGGAGCACAAGTATCACAGTCTCCCCTACTTCAGGAAATTTCATCCCGAAATTTATTCAAAGGAGACCGTAGAGTGGAATTGAAACAACTGATGGATAAGCAGATTGCTAGATCCCAAAGATGCAGAGCATTATTTGGAAATTTTAGGGAATTCAAAATGTGAGCATGATTTAATCGTACCTCTCGATGACCTCCAAATAAACGAAACACTACACTTCGTGGAGAAGCCTGTCAAAATCATGGATCGCCAGACCAAGCAGCTAAGACGCTCGAGCATCCCTATCGTAAAGTCCGATGGGAAGGCAAACGAGACGCAGAGTTCAATTGGGAACTCGAAAGCAACAAGAAGACAAAGTACCCACAGTTGTTTGTTACGGCTTCGACCTAATTTCGGGACGAAATTCCCTCAACTAGGGGAGGCTGTAACACCCCAGTGTTTCGAAAGTCAAAGTCAAGATTAAAGTCAAAGGAAGAAAAGATTGCTAATTGTGATCTGTCTCACCTTGCTCAACTCCTGTTTTGACTTCTTTGACTGTAGTTAGTCTATTTTATGTATTACGTTAGTTGTATTATGTGGAGTAATTAATTATAATCACAGTAATCGAATATCTAACGCTACGAATCGCTTTACGACTGTGAATGATAGGAAGTAACAATGCGATAAAGTCAATTAAACGCTAATCGAACTAATCTAATCATCATTGCGCTCACAACTCGAATTACGCATTCTGGTTACTATTATACGTGTGTGTGTGCCTTATGTGATACTTGTGCATGTTTATTTATGTTATGTGTGGTAATCAATCGAACTCAATCGCAATCGAATTCAATCGCAATCGAATCGCAAACGCAAAACGAATACGAAATAAGGATGCTTGTATGTTGATATAGTAGTTGGGATTAAAAGTAATTTGACTAGGAAACTCTATCGCATCGCAAACGCTCGCAATCGAAATTGAAACAGCAAAACTCGTCGCACCGAACACTCGAAACAGGCGACCGATCGATCAGGCCACCAGCCGATCGACCAGCCTGCCGTCTGATCGGACAGGCTGTCCGATCGAGCTGCCTGGCCGATTGGCCAGCCCTTTCCCCTTTTGGAATCCTATAAATACCCATGTCACTATCACACTTTCCATTTCTGGAAACTCTCTGACCGAACAACACGCTCTCTTCACCTTTTCTCAAATTTCTCTCAAATCCGGTAAGATCTCGACCTAAATCTTGTACTTTCTTGATCTACACGCACTCCTACATCTTTCTATCTTTTTGAATCTTAACTTTTAACCGTGAAATCACCAAGATTCGAGGTGTTCTAGGATGACATCATCGTGAGTTCTTGAAGAACTTCATGTTTTGGCCTCAATCCACCAAGAACAACTTATATCTAACCGATTTCCACATAAACAAACAAAGTTCTCTAGTAGATCTAAACATTTTCACAAAAGAAAGGATTGAAAGATGGTTTTCCAACTTTCTTTCAACTCTTCTACACTCAATGCACTCAAAACTGGTGGAACCGGAGCTTGTGCCGACATGCTACTCATTCTTGTGGTTGGGTTAGCTCAAGATCTGGATTCTAGCCACGAGGTTTACCGATTTCGGGTTAAACATGGAACACTGTCACGAAAAGTCAACTGACCGGACCTGGGTGATTCCTGTCCAATCGAGGGCGTCAAGTAGTGACAATGTTACTGTTGTTTTGCACGTTATCAAAATGCCTCGATAAAACGATAAACAAACAAAAACAACCAAGTGTAAGACGAACGGGACGACCAGGATGGGGTGCCATCCGAACGGACAGCCACCCGAACGGCCGGTCAGCCGATCGGCTTGCACTATGGGTCCCACACTTAACCACTTCATCCAAAGTTTGAGTGTTGAACGAACATCTAACCGATCGGACTACCAGCCGATCGGATTACTCTTCGGATCATGAGATACTTAGGCTTTAACACTTAATCGATTTTTCAACATGTTCAATGCACTAGGAATGCCACCCGATCGAACTACTGTCCGATCGAGTGACACCCTGCTGCAAGCTTGAGTTCACTGAAGTGCCAGCCGATCGGGTTGTCGGCCGATCGAACGACTGTCCGATTGACCGACCTGAAAGGTAAAAACACTTCAATGTTTTCTAATGCTACAACAAAAACTTCAAAAGTCAAACCATCATACACAAACACATCCTACTCAAAGGGAGAAACAATCCACTCGAACAGTCACCCGATCGGACTACCGTCCGACCGGACAACCGTCCGACGGACTGTCACACGCACGGCCAGCCGACCGATCGGACAGCCATCCGATCGACCAGCTATCCGACCCATCGACACTTGTTTCCGTTTTATGCGTCACTTATCATTATGCTATCGAACTATTCAGGCTAACATTACTCTCAAGCGCTCCCTTCAATCCATCAACCGCTGTGAGTATACTCGATCCCTTTTTGCTTTACGCACTTTTGGGTGTTACATACGTTACTTATTCTAAATCACATCGAACACACTATGCAATACTTTAGACGCTAACCGTTACCGCATGTTATACGTGACTTAATGAATGCTTGTTTGTTATGTTTACACATGGAATGCTGTCTACCTGCCTTAGCAACGATAGTACTATAGTTTAGACTCAGCACCCATTCACACGGGGGTTGTTAAGGACAATTACTTGCATGGACTACAGTGGTGGTCATGTATTGCGAACTGCCTTGGGCAGTCAACCCGTAGTCATTGGTATTGATAGGTTCATGTCGATAATTAACATGCTTCGTTTTCCTCCGTGTATGTGCTGGTTATGCGTAAACTATTTCGAACTCTATATGCTATTATCAAGCTTGTATGCTCACCTTTACACTATGTGTATTGACTTTTATTTTAACGCATGTGACAAGATCTTAGGATGCTTATCTGCTAGGAAAGCGAGGCCATAATAAGTTTCTAGAGGCCAACAAATAGTTTTCTGTACAAATGAAATCAAGAGTCTCTAGAAGCAGATAAACAATTGGGCTATTTTGAAAATCTGAGTTGTTGGAACAGAACTATTTGCCTAGATTTTGTCTGTAATAATTTGTTTACCTTTTGAGACATGGTATAGGACATGTTACTTTAAATTGATTGGTAATGATAATTGTTATGGAAACTTTTGGACAATCTGTTTCGCTCAGTGTCGCGCCCCGATGATTCCGCCATCAGTTGGGGTGTGACAGATTGGTATCAGAGCCATAACTATAGGGAATTAGGCAGGACACGACCTAGTCCGGGTCGATGTTGTAACAACCCGCACTTTCGTGCATTGTTACTACTCGATATACTCGTTACGCCTAGCACCAGAGATACGGATAATAATGTAACTATATCACATATATCACTATTCGAAGGATAATCGCATATTTTCGAAATACATTAACACTATACTACACTATTATCACAAACACTAACACTCACGGAGGCATTGAGCGAGGACCTATTCTACCCTCCTCAGTGGCCGTGATGTGTCGAAACGCATACAATTAACGCTAACAAAGACTCTCGGGTGAGTGTTGTAGCTCCAGTCGTCGTGACGATGAGGACAGTGAGAGTAAACGGTACCCCGTCAGTCACTGTGGCATAACACACAATAACGTTCACGATGACATCGAGAAAGGACCTATACTACCCTCCTTGATGGCCGTGAAGCGTCGCTAATAATCGCATACTCGAATCGAAACCCGTTTGTTTTATCAAAACTGTGAAATATGAATACGTATATACGACCCTTTGGTGATTAATTATAATATATATTAATGTAAATATAAGGAAATGTGGCTCAGCTATCGCAACGCACCAAACAAGGATCGAAAGGCCTCTGTACGGATGGCCAGCCGAACGGCTGGGCCAACCGATCGGACAGGCCAACCGAACGGCTAGGCCAGCCAATCGGACAAGGCCAGCCGATCGGACAGCCATCCGATCGGACGGACCTGCACTTCCTTCCTTCCCTCCTTGCCTATAAATACCCCATTGTCACATCAAGCACACATGCTGTGACTGTTGCTGTTCGACCAGACGTTCCAACCCCTTTATCTCTCGATTTCTCGCGATTCTTGTAAGTTTTCAACTCAAACCTTGTACTTCCTTGATCTATAACAAATTCTACACCTTTCTACCCGTTAAATCTTCACTTTTAACCGTGGAATCTCTGTATTTTGGGCATTCTAGGGTGATGTCACCATGAAGTTCTTATGAACTTCAAGGGTGATGTCATCCCATGCGAGAACGACTCAAATCTGAGTGATTTCCATACGTTTTCACATAAACCAAGTCTAAATCTATGATTTTTCTAACCCAAGTGTGTGTGTTTTCGGGTTAAACACGGGAAAGGCCATCAAGAACGGCCAGATCTGATGGAACGGGGTGGTTCCCGGCCATTAGAACGAGCCAGATTTGATGGGGTTTCAGTAGTTTAACACAAGGACACCCCACCTCAGTCAAATCACCTGAAATCTTTCCAAAACCCATCAAGTGTGACACGATCAGGACGATGGAACGAATTGCCGTCCGATCGGACCGCTGTCCGATCGGACAGCAAAACAAGACTCAACCAACCGAACGGACAAGGTGCAAACCGATCGGCTAGCATGCCAACCGATCGGACAACATGCCAACCGATCGGCTAGCATGCAAACCGATCGGCTAGCATGCCAACCGATCAGACAGCATGCCAACCGATCGGCCAACATGCAAACCGATCGCCAACCGATCGGACAGCATGCCAACCGATCGGCCAACATGCAAACCGATCGGCTAGCATGCCAACCGATCGGACAGCATGCCAACCGATCGGCCAACATGCAAACCGATCGGCTAGTCTGCCAACCGATCAGACAGCATGCCAACCGATCGGCCAACATGCAAATCGATCGGCTAGCATGCCAACCGATCGGACAGCATGCCAACCGATCGGCTAGTATGTTAACCGACCGGACAACATGTCCAGCCGACCGAACGGGCCCAAACATCGATGTCCGAACCAAACCCTGATCTTTTCGCCACCATTTAATGCGCTATTCACCGTTTAACGATCTTTAACCAGGATAACTCAGATGTACTCTCAATCGATCCAAATCAAGTTGTGTTTACTTGTCGATTACGCACTGTGAGTATACTTGAACCCCTTTTTAATCGAATTTTGGGTGTAACATACGTTTCTAGCAAATCGAACTTATCAAACGAATTATTTAATCAATCGAATTATCACTTGCGAATAACTGTTATGCATAGATATACGTGATGCTAGTTGCATATGTGCTAGGGCTTATACTCGCGACGTCCCACCATGACTAGTATAGTACTATTGCGCCCGACGGGGTCTAGTTTGCCATCGCATATTCGAGCATCGAGGACTTAGTTGGTAGTATCAGCTTTGTGAGTATATGTGTCGTGTGTTACGTTTATGCATGTGGAAATTCGCTACACTTTTTATCAATTACGCTATACATATCAAACCTGTATACTCGCCAATACTTTTGTATTGACAAATATTTTAACGTATGTTGTAGGTTAGATCGCAGACTATATCAAATCAAGCTAGGAGGTCTAGAAACTCAACTAAAATCTAGGTTGTCGGATTTGTATTGTTCGAGAGGACAAGAAATCTGTGATAACTTATGTGATTTTATTATTTGTTAGTATGGGATAACGAATGTATTAAATATTATCGCAATATAGTTGTTATGGATTCTCTTGAGCAATCTGATTCGCCTAGTGCTGCGCCCCGATGATTCCGCCATCGGTTGGGGTGTGACAGATTGGTATCAGAGCCATAACTATAGGGAATTAGGTAAATTTTGGTGACTCGACCAAGTCCGGGTCGACGTCTTAGAAATTGACCTAGTCTATAGTCTAAGTACCAACAGGCCGACTCGTGCGAACCAAGTAGGGTTTGCATTGGACTTACTTGATACTCTCGATCGAAATTGCTAAAAGCTACAACTTTGTCTGAACACCGTGTACTACCACTTCACACGAATAAGCCTTCCCTAAGGCTGAAATACTACTTAGCCTTTCCTAAGGCTGACACAATAAACATGTTTTTGAAAATACTTGAATAACGAAACCGAGCGATCCAATCAAGATCAGGTGTGAAAACCAAGAACTCTCGATAGGATTGCTCACTCAGCGCATTTTTATAGCACGAGAACCTTTCATCGAGTTAGGAGTGACATCCACATCTCGACGAAAGTCTCCATTTCGAAATCGAGTGGAGCTCGCGAATTTATTCGACGAGTATAACCACAATTAGGAACGAAGCTGTTAAGTCAGGGGTGAAACCCGTACCTTAATGAGCTGTTCCACTCTCTAAATTGGTTTTCAAAAGCTCTCACCAAGGACTCGACTATCATGATAACTCGAGCCACGCGATGACTAGGAAGACAAGTGCCATGAGCTGCATCCCAGTGGAAGCATGAAGCCTTCTAGGTCAACGCGTGTGCACGAACTTGTTAAACATAGTTGGGTTACCTTGGGTAGTCGACGCCTAAACACCCGAGGCATTCCGAATGTTTTACTAAACCTACGATTCGCTGGTTTTACGCTTTAATAAACATAATTACACTTTATGTCACACCCCGACCACGTAGAACATACAAAACGTGGCGGAAACGTCGGGGAGTGTTGTAACAGAATTTATTGTTTCAAATCCATGGCAATTGAAGTTTCGTTTTATTAATCAAACATGAGAGTTTACATTGTTTTAAACAAGAAACAAAGAGTACATAACATAAATTAACTAGTTCTTGTCTCGTTTTAAGTCACTAAGGCACAGGTCCGCCTAAGTATGTCTTGATAAGTCCTATGCATCATCTCCTGAAAACACATGTGAAAATAGGTACGTCAGCATAAAAATGCCTGTGAGATACATAGGTTTTGTGAAAACAGAATTCATGACTTATGTTTGAGAAAGATGTTTAGTCATGAACCTTGTAATTTGCTTTGTCTTGTAAATCATTTGAAAAACGATTAGATCAGATGATATGTGTAAATAAGAGAATAATGTATGGTTAAATGAATAACCATGTAAAATGGGTTTGTATAAGATAAGTTGTTTGTAAAACAATGTCTTGTGAAAAGTATGTTATTTGTATAAAATGTTATGTGTCTCAAATTGAAATGGTTCAAATAATGCTACGATATGTAATACCATACAGACACTTATATATAGGAAGTACCAGCGGCGTATCCACCATGCTTGTATCATATTACACGCGCATCGTTACTTAAATCACTTACTCAAACCAAACCACCAAGATGTAATGTTTAACAATTGTAGAAATGTTTATGTATAGTCAAATGTCTATTGTCAAATGTAAATCAGGTTAACAGATACAAATGGTTCACACGGTTCAACAGTTACAAACGGTTCACACGGTTCAACAGTTACAAACGGTTCATAAAATCAAATGGTTACGACGGTTCATATAGTCAAATAGTTACAACGGTTCAAAATGTAGTATAATGTGTTCATATCCTGGATGAGCATATGCAACAGAAATGCAATGTAAAACAATGTACTAAGTATGCTAAGTTAACATACAAAGCAGAAAAGTCATGTAAATCAATGTGCTAGCATGCTATCAGTCAACATACATAGCAGAAATGTAATGTAAAACGATGTACTAAGTATGCACACAATGGGCATACATAGCATGAAATGTAATGAAATCATGTACTATAGTGTACTAACAAACATAGCAGGTATATGATGTGAAACAGGAAAGCATGAAAGTAACAAGTAGGCACATGTGTTTCACCCCAAAACAGTTTGGAAAACAGTAAAAGAGGGGTCTATGTACTCACCTGAGATTGCTTAGAAGTCCTAAGATAACCACCAAGCAATGCTAGAGATCACGGAATCAAACGGCACCTAATATAGGTAACTATGTTAATAAACCGGACCTATATCGGAGGATCGGATAGGATGAGGTCTCGTAAACCAAATGAGTATGGGAATTCATGTAGTATGGTTTAATAAAGCCTACATACTAAATGAAACCTAACCTAAGTGCTTACGACCCATTACGACCCGTTTAGGTAGCTTATGCTACTTTAACGCGTCGTTCGCGTAAAACGCGTTCGGAACACCTAACTAGCCCTATGATAAGTAAAATATGCCTTAACATGTCTAATATGGTTGTCAAATCAGTTTAGATGTCAAAAGTTATGTTACATATGATTAAAATGAATTTTGACATCAAAGGGGTATTTTGGTAATTTACCTAAGGCATATAAACTACCTATCATACAACTACTTAACGATGTGACCGTAGGGTATAACCTCGGAAGGTTATTCCCTACCTACTATGGTCACCTATTGTATTTGGTCGGATCCTAATGATCGACCAAATGGGTCGGGTTCGAAGGTATAAGCGATTTATCAGATCGCTTACCCTTACGACCCTAGACAACGTGGTAATCAGTAGGCATAGTCCCAAGGGACTATAACCATCGTGATTACAATCACGTTGCGAAGTTCAAACGAACTTCGCATTGACCATAAACTGGTCAACGCAGAAAGTCAAACAAAGTTTGACTTTCGGACTTGAAAAGCAATAAAAGAACGAAGGAATACTTACGAAGGGTCCCCGAATGCTAATCGTGATTCAAGTAGCTCAGGTATGAAACAAAGGTTTCAACTTAGAGCTTCTCAAATCAGATTCTATTGAGTTTGAACCAAATGGGGGGTGGGGTATTTATAGTATTTCCCGAACCGTTAAGATCGTTTCTTGGAAACCGTGCTTTGATCTTGGCCATACACCTCAAGACAATGGTTTTACAAAACCATGTGAGCCCCTAGTATTTCCCAATACCATGGGCACATCAAAACCAGCCCATAGATTCCCCAAAACCATGTGCAACAAGTGGAACGGACCAGATTCGATGTATCAGCAAACATCCTTCAGAAATGACAGTTTTGGTCCCTGTTGTGTGTTTAAGCCATTTCCGGCATGTTTAAGGCCCGTTAAGCCAACTTTAAGGCCCTAAAATGATGACTAAACATTGTGGACATGAAACATGCTCAAAATATGTCGGATGTTGGTTCGTTTGGTCGTACGAACGCGATGTTCGCTTAATTACGACGGAATGCGCACAAGCGCGAAAAACGATCCAAATGACGCAACGAATGGATTTTTCTTATGGCTAACACTAAAATAAAATATTTTAGTGCTTATATAAATTTTTGGATGTCCGGATGTATTCAGAACGTGAGTTATGCGCGAAAATGCAAACTTGTGCACTTTTTTACGCTTTTAGTCCCTGAATGACCCAAAAGTTTATTTTAGCACACCGAACCCCTCAAAGCCTATTTCTAAGCTATGTAAAGGATATTTATGGTATGTTTAACTTATGGTCATGTTCTGGAATGTTCGTTACAGTTCAGATTGGCATACTTTCGCAGTTTGTCAACTTTAGTCCCTATAAGCGATTTAACTTGTTTTTGCCATACCAAAGCCTTTAAAACTTATTTGTAAATTATGTAAAGGTTATTTAAGGTATGTTAAGTCTATTTCACTATTCCAGAGCGTTCGTTGCATTAAACTGGTTATATTTACGCATCAGTGCGCGTATAACCTTCCAGAAAGCGATTTAGAGCTTGAAATCGAACAAGAGTTGATATGTGCAAAAGATACACATATTTATACAAGTCCAAAGTATGAAATACAATATTTCATTGGTTTGGTATTTGTTTGATGGTCGCAGTGACACAGGTGTCACAGTCTCCCCTACTTTAGGAAATTTCGTCCCGAAATTTATTCGTAAGAGTCTGTCTGTGACTTTGTGTTAAATAGCCATCAAAGATATGTAAAGCATAATCTTGTTATTTTCCTCAACGGATATTTTTCAGAAGCGAAAATGAACGAACGGAGTCATTTTCTTCAACGGGTTCTTCGGAAATGGAAAATAATGGATTTTTTTTAACTAAATGGATATACATTTCCCTCAACGGATATTCTTCAGAACGAAAATGAACAAACGGGGTCATTTTCCTCAACGGTTAATCTTCAGAATTTGAAATGAAGGAATAATCAACGGATATTCATTTCCTCAACGGATAATCTTCAGAAACGAAAATGAACTAACGGAGTCATTTTCAACGGTTGCTTCCTCAGAGTTGGAAATGAAGGATTTAACAACGGATATTCATTTCCTCAACGGATAATCTTCATAAACGAAAATGAACTAACGCAGTCATTTTCAACGGTTGCTTCCTCAGAGTTGGAAATGAAGGATAAACGGATATTCATTTCCTCAACGGATATTCCTCAGAAGTGAAAAATGAATAGCTAGTTCATTTTTCCTCAACGGATGCTTCATCAGAATTGGAAATGAATAGGGTTAACTCTAGATGCATGATAGAACTCGCTGTGATTTCTGTGCACTAAATTCCATAATTATGTATGCATCCATAATTACGTAATTCCTTGCACAGTCCGCACAGTTCGTTTTGTAATGTTGTGGGGAAGGAGATCAAACTTGTGATGAGGGTGACTAGACTACCATAGGGTCCTTTTTAATTAGATCGACAGAGGATCTTCTTAATTAGGCCACCAAGGAGTCCTTTCATCTATATCATCACATAATGTTCCTAACCAGATTTTTGGATCGATCTGTTTAACTAGACCACTAAAGGGGTCTAATTATGAAGTAGTACTTTATAATTCAAGGGACTTAACTACAGCGTAGAAGTCCATTAAGGATTTTAAGTAGTCCCTTTGGGTATCCTACTACGAATCTCTTGTACAAGGATATGTAAGATTCTACGAGGATTTGGATAACATAATTTGGATTACATGACACATAAAAGGAAACACATAAGCACTTAATCACATAATTGTTTAATTGTTATTATCTTGTTATTGATTGCTATTAACTTGGCACCTCGTACTTCGTTTCTCTTGGAAGAAACGGGTACTTAGGATTTTCGTGGAAAACGC
This sequence comes from Helianthus tuberosus, assembly GCA_030545235.1. Taxonomy (NCBI): domain Eukaryota; kingdom Viridiplantae; phylum Streptophyta; class Magnoliopsida; order Asterales; family Asteraceae; genus Helianthus; species Helianthus tuberosus. The sequence goes on along the minus strand of JARYGA010050818.1, from coordinate 35,902 downwards.
AAAAGATCATACAATGGAAGAAATTTGGGGGTAGTCTGTTCTTCAAGGAATATGGTTCCTTGATTGTTGGTATTGTAGAGGATATGTTTATACATGCGACCACATAAACATATTAAAATGTAAATGAAAGATTTATTTATAACAACAATAACAACAACTGTTTCATAGATCGTGATAACAAAAGAAAATAATACACAAGGCTCGATTATTTTCTAAACAGCGTTGTCTCCTGTCGGTCTGATACTCATCTCTGCGCTGGATTTTCATTAGCAAGCCTTGGGCAATTCCTACGAAAATGGCCCATCTCGCCATAGTTGTAGCAAGACCCCGGTGGGAAACGAGCTTGAGCAGGATTGTTGCCAGCTTGATTTGGTACAGCTGCGGTTGGGCAAACCCTCGCTGTATGACCTATAAGTCCGCAAACTTGGCATGTGCGGAACTTCACACCAGCATGATGATGTAGGCCACATTGGTTGCACAAGGGTGCAGTTCCGTTGTAGGGTTTCCTGGCAGGGGGTTAAGCTGGTTGGTTGGGGACGGCTTGATCATTGTGAGTAACCATGGCGAAGTTCTGAGAAGCCTTTCGCTTCTTTGACTTCTTAGGGGATCCAGTCTGTTCATCCATGGTCTTTGATTCCTCGATTGGGTTCGATTCCTCGACCGGTTTCTTGTCACCCTTTCGGAAAAGCTTACGTTTCCTGATCTGAGATTCAGTCAAGGTTGCAGCTAGCTCAATGGTCTGCCTAACTGTAGTAGGGTTGCTACCAGTCACAATGTCTTGTATTGAGTCAGGGAGGCCATCAATGTACTTTTCGATTGCCTTATCCAACGGCGTGACCATGTTTGGGCATAACAGACTTAACTCCTCATAACGGTCCGTGTAGGCTCGATGCTCACCGCTATCTTGCTTCAAACCATCAAACTCTCTTTCCAATGCTCGCAGTTCATGACGAGGACCAAACTCCCTCATCATAAGAGCTCTAAGTTCAGCCCATGTCTGTGCTAGAGCAACTTCTGCACCACGGTCTCTCATAACCCCGTTCCACCATGTAAGGGCCCTCTTCTGAAACACACTCGAAGAAAACTCGACCTTGCGATTGTCAGGACACTGCACGTGGCGGAAAGTATTCTCAATGCTCTCGAACCATTGAAGAAGCCCAGTCGCTCCCTCAGAACCACTAAACTTGAGTGGTTTAGCCGAGTTAAAACTCTTGAAATTGCATGGACCATTGTTGTTGTTGTTGGCTTGGTTCCATTGAGCAAAGAGGTTTGGGAATTGAGCAGCCATTTGCTGCGCAATAATTTCTGCCAGTTCGGCAGTCGCTATCTGGTTTTCGCGTCGAGGAGGCATTCTAAAAGAGGAAACATGAAAGGAAACGAGTGAGAGTATTAGACGAAAAGAATGAGATGAAACAAATCTGATGAAAGCAAGGATAGTGGTCATTTGTTTGTTACTACAGAGCAACAAACGACCCCGGTGACTAATCAAAGTGAATGGATCAAAAATAATGTATCGCGAAGGCATGCTCGCCTATAAGTGAACACTCATCCCAAGAATTCCCAGGTAAGCACAACTGGTCTCACGTCTGATGAGATATATACGAAGTGCTTGCCTAGACAGAAAACCCAGAATACAGGCATTCACCCTTCCAGTTTGCACGTGTTCACATTATTTAAAACCCAAAACCTTGACAAGATTTTGAAAACTCAAAGGGGTTCAAAACCTTATAACAGAGGGTTCAAAACCTTACAATAGAGGGTTCAAAACCTAGTAATCAATCATCCTAGAACAGATGATTAGTTTTCAAAGCGGTTTTGAAATTTATGTTCTTGTTGTGGTCGTCGCCTAAGGATAGGTGACGGTATTGTTTTATGACTAAACGCAAGTAAACTCGCGTTAGGGTCCTAGAAAGGTTATAGACTAGGTCAAAGCATTACTAATAACCTAATTCCCTATAACCATTGGCTCTGATACCATCTTTTCTGTCACACCCCGACCACGTAGAACATACAAAACGTGGCGGAAACGTCGGGGAGTGTTGTAACAGAATTTATTGTTTCAAATCCATGGCAATTGAAGTTTCGTTTTATTAATCAAACATGAGAGTTTACATTGTTTTAAACAAGAAACAAAGAGTACATAACATAAATTAACTAGTTCTTGTCTCGTTTTAAGTCACTAAGGCACAGGTCCGCCTAAGTATGTCTTGATAAGTCCTATGCATCATCTCCTGAAAACACATGTGAAAATAGGTACGTCAGCATAAAAATGCCTGTGAGATACATAGGTTTTGTGAAAACAGAATTCATGACTTATGTTTGAGAAAGATGTTTAGTCATGAACCTTGTAATTTGCTTTGTCTTGTAAATCATTTGAAAAACGATTAGATCAGATGATATGTGTAAATAAGAGAATAATGTATGGTTAAATGAATAACCATGTAAAATGGGTTTGTATAAGATAAGTTGTTTGTAAAACAATGTCTTGTGAAACAAGTGGAACGGACCAGATTCGATGTATCAGCAAACATCCTTCAGAAATGACAGTTTTGGTCCCTGTTGTGTGTTTAAGCCATTTCCGGCATGTTTAAGGCCCGTTAAGCCAACTTTAAGGCCCTAAAATGATGAATAAACATTGTGGACATGAAACATGCTCAAAAATATGTCGGATGTTGGTTCGTTTGGTCGTACGAACGCGATGTTCGCTTAATTACGACGGAATGCGCACAAGCGCGAAAAACGATCCAAATGACGCAACGAATGGATTTTTCTTATGCCTAACACTAAAATAAAATATTTTAGTGCTTACATAAATTTTTGGATGTCCGGATGTATTCAGAACGTGAGTTATGCGCGAAAATGCAAACTTGTGCACTTTTTGACGCTTTTAGTCCCTGAATGACCCAAAAGTTTATTTTAGCACACCGAACCCCTCAAAGCCTATTTCTAAGCTATGTAAAGGATATTTACGGTATTTTTAACTTACGGTCATGTTCCGGAATGTTCGTTACAGTTCAGATTGGCATACTTTCGCAGTTTGTCAACTTTAGTCCCTGTAAACGATTTAACTTGTTTTTGCCATACCAAAGCCTTTAAAACTTATTTGTAAGTTATGTAAAGGTTATTTAAGGTATGTTAAGTCTATTTCACTATTCCGGAGCATTCGTTGCATTAAACTGGTTATATTTACGCATCAGTGCTCGTATAACCTTCCAGAAAGCGATTTAGAGCTTGAAATCGAACAAGAGTTGATATGTGCAAAAGATACACATATTTATACAAGTCCAAAGTATGAAATACAATATTTCATTGGTTTGGTATTTGTTTGATGGTCGCAGTGACACAGGTGTCACACTTTATGTGTTATCAATTTCTCGATTTAACGATTTTCACTCCCTGCTTTATAAACGCACGATTCGCACAGCCATCGCAATCTAAAATGAAACCCGAATGTTCGCAACAAAACTAATGCATAATCTATCGTCTTCGCTCTCGTTATCTCATCTCGACGCGTCCTCGCTTATTCTAAATCGACCTGTATGTGTATGATTACGAATTATATCTATATAAATATATATATACGTATAAACGAGCAAATCATTGTGTGAGAACTTAGGAAATTCGTGCCTCCTATGTGGCTCCTATGTGATTCGTATACTACTATACTATTGCACCAAGTTTTGGAACGCACTCAATCGCATCACGAAACTCAAAAAAAAAAATCATTATGATCGAATCTCATTCCAAGTCTCTTCCTGTCTAGATGCCTTCCAACAACTCTACCTCGAGACGAGTAGCTAGGAGAAGGGCCAAACGGAGCGCCGATAAGAGGATTGCATCACTTGTGACTAAGGAAGTGGTTAAGCTTATTCCTCAAATTGCCGCTCGAGTGCACTCCCTCAGCAACTCTCGAGCCTCGGAAGACTCCAAGACGGAAGTGCCGCAACCTGCTTTTCTATACAAACACTTCAAAGCCTGTGACCCGATGGAATTCACGGGTGACGGAGGTCTGACTCAACTACTCCAGTGGTTCGATTCTATCGAAGTTACCCTTCGTCAAAGTGGGTGTCCCGATAGTTTCCGTACTACTTGAGCTACCGGAGTATTTCAATCACGAGCACTCGACTAGTGGACCGCCGAACGTAACAAACGTGGGATCTCCGCAGCTTACGCTCTCTCTTGGGATGAGTTCAAAGAGCTAATGAAGAAAGAGTACTGTCCCCCTTACGAAACCCAGAAGCTGGAAGACGAATTCTGGAAAATCAAGCAAGTCGAAAGTGACAACATTGGCTACACCGCAAGGTTCAAACAGCTTAGCATAATCTGCCCAAGTCAAGTCAACACTCCAGAGAAAGCCATCGCGAAGTACATTCGTGGCTTGCCTGAGTGTGTGGGTGATTTTGTCGAAGCTGCAAGACCGGCTACCATCGAAGAAACCTACCGCTTAGCCGCAGAAATCAACAACAAACGACTCATGGAGGGGTTCTTCTCAAAGAATCCTGTCAAGCAAGCTCATCAAGCAATCGCCATTAACTCTTCAGGGGATCCTGTCAACGATTCTTCTGACGAACATGTTGACGGTTCTTCTGATGAATCTACTGACGAATCTTCTGACAAATCTACTGGCGATTCTTCTAACGAATCTGCTAACGATTCTTCGGACGAATCTACTGCCGGTTCTTCTGACAAATTTGCCGACGGATCTTCCGACAAATTAGCCGAAGATTCTGCAAGTGAGTCCTCAGAAGAATCCTCCAACGACGCCACCTCTTTGCGAGACACCGAGAAACCCAGCCGCAAACGAAAGATTTCAAGCCCGAGCTCATCAACAACCGAACTGCTGCAACCGAAACCCCTTCGAGCAGTTCCAATGTTTCTAAAACGAGCCTACACTGGAGCTCATCCTCAGTGTTACTCGTGTACCTATCATCATCCACTTGGGGCTGACTGTCGCTATTGCAATAACTGCAACCGTTACGGTCACTTCACCCGCAACTGCCCCATCGAACCGTGAACTTGAGTACAACAACAACAGCTCCAGCAAAAGTCTTCAGCATCGGACATCTAGCAAGCGTAGGATAAAGTTGTAATGATACGATTTTTGACGTTAATTTCTAAGTTTTGAACCTACTCTATTACTCGATGTTGCCACTATGCGTAACATTAACTCTCGTTTTCGTTTTCTCTCTCACACTCTAGTCACCACACTTAGACTAGATTCACACACACACTATATACTATATCACGAAATAATGTGTTTTACCCTCACTACACTATTGGAACGAGGTACGATAAACGTGCAAGGAACAACTAATCACGGGTGCACACGGGATTATTTGGGTCAGTGCATGGAGATCGTAGTGAATTCTAAGGTGCCATAAGCGTTTGAACAAAATATGACACCAAAACACGAGATTTAAGTAATAGGGGTAAAGCAAGGTGTGTTTTACCATACTACCGAAGTTTCGTGCAGAAAGTGCCGTGTGGAGTTGAACGTTATTAGACCTATTATACTATTGTGATTATTTACAACACAGTACACTCAATCGCAAGACGTAACAACTGAATCACGTCATCGCAAGACTTGTCGTAAGTCTGCAAACGCAATGCAATCACCTCATCGATGGACTCTGGGGAGTCTACCTCGCAGGGCAATTGCATCAACGCAAGACTGGTCGTAAGTCTATTGCAATGAATCTCATCAAGTACATAAGCGCTCACGATATTGTTGAGTGAGGACCTATTCTACCCTCCTCGATCACCGTGATGCGTCGCAACGTAACGTAACGTAACGTAACGTAACGTAACGTAACGTAACGTAACGTTAAGCTTGTTCGAAACAAGACTCGAACTCGACTAATCGCAATCACTTATCATGTGTATCTCGAAATCTCTATCGCTTATCACGTGAACCTATATCGTTTACTGTGTATCAATCTATCGCTATACCGTTATCTGTGATATTTGTGTTCAGTTAGCACGCATGACCTCGCTTCACGAGATGAAACTCATATGGTTAAAGCAAGGTGTTTTAGTCATATCAGCGGACTTTCGTGGAAAAAGGCCATGTGGGGCCCGATGTTAGTAAAATCTGTAGTGATATTCAATCAAATCGAACCGCATACCTCCATCGCTTGCACGCAACAACTGCTGATTATCGTAATTCGTTTATCGCAGCCGTCATTACTAGTGTTGTGTCGTGTGATTCGCTTAAATCATCTAATCGCTTATCGCATATCGTGTATAGTCTACCGCTTATTCGCTCGTTGGTGTTCATTACAGTCTGTGTGGTAATTAGTACGCATGACATCGCTTCACGAGGCAAAACTAACCTGGTTAAACGTGGTGTTTCACCATGTTAGCAAACCCTCGTGGACACATGCCATGCGAGTTCAATGTGGAATCTAATCGACATCGCGCAAATCGCTTACCGCCTACCGCTCGACGCCTGTCCAGACACGACACATAAGCGTTTCGTGTCATCAGGCTACTCGCGCACGCTGTTGTAGCTACGTTCGTAATTCAACTCGTCGACTTAACTTATTCGATTCTATCTTATACTCGGTCTGGCTTTCTATCGATTGGGCCGAGTAAACGCAATTCTATCCGTGTCTTATCGGCACACCTGACACTGCCTCACGAAACAGAAGTAATATGGACAAAGCATGGTGGATACGCCGCTGGTACTTCTTGTATATAAGTGTTTTAAACATATTAATAAACTTTCGTGGGAAAGTGCCAAGTGGGGTTCGGTGATTAACTACCTTTTGTACTGATTAAAACGTCTTTTTATAAAATTTTTGATTTAAAACTGGTGGACAAGTGAAATTTTCTCACGACGTGGAGTTAACATCGAATCAGCTTGACTCCATGTCCAAGAAAAGTTTCATAAGCCCAGTTTTCCTTAAAACTTTTACAACGTCAAAACAAAATCCTTCTTAAGACATTGGTTCGACATCGAGTTCAGCTTGAACCCATGTTATAGGAGAGTTTTCGTAACCCTTGTTTTCATCTTCGAATTCCTTAAAATGTTTAAAAACTTAAACTTCCTTGCAACATCGGTTAACATCGACTCCGTTGACCCCACGTTAAAAGGAAAATTTTCAAAAATTCCATCCAAATTCCTTTGAGTATCTAAAAACGAACGTTTCTTGTAACGTTGGTTAACAATCGACTCAGTTAATTCTACGTCATGAGAAACCTTGCAAGTACTTTAAAAATCCCATTCGCATCGAACTAACGATCTCTTACGTCACTTTCTCGCTATCACAATCGACCTCTTATTCGAAACGCTCTCGCTTGTCAACTCACGGTCAATTCACTCGCTGTATCGCTACTCATGCAAGATCAACTCTCAAAGGTCTACCTAATGGATTAATTTCGGGACGAAATTTCCTAAAGTAGGGGAGACTGTAACAACCCGCACTTTCGTGCGTTGTTACTACTCGATATACTCGTTACGCCTAGCACTAGAGATTTGGATCATAATGTAACTATATCGCATATATCACTATTCGAAGGATAATCGCATATTTTCGAAATACATTAACACTATACTACACTATTATCACAAACACTAACACTCACGGAGGCATTGAGCGAGGACCTATTCTACCCTCCTCAGTGGCCGTGATGTGTCGAAACGCATACAATTAACGCTAACAAAGACTCTCGGGTGAGTGCTGTAGCTCCAGTCGTCGTGACGATGAGGACAGTGAGAGTGAACGGTACCCCGTCAGTCATTGTGGCACAACACACACTAACGTTCACGATGACATCGAGAAAGGACCTATACTACCCTCCTTGATGGCCATGAAGCGTCGCTAATAATCGCATACTCGAATCAAAACCCGTTTGTTTTATCGAAACTGTGAAATATGAATACGTATATACGACCCTTTGGTGATTAATTATAATATATATTAATGTAAATATAAGGAAATGTGGCTCAGCTATCGCAACGCACCAAACAAGGATCGAAAGGCCTCCGTACGGATGGCCAGCCGAACGGCTGGGCCAACCAATCGGACAGGCCAGCCGATCGGACAAGGCCAGCCGATCGGACGGACCTGCACTTCCTTCCTTCCCTCCTTGCCTATAAATACCCCATTGTCACATCAAGCACACATGCTGTGACTGTTGCTGTTCGACCACACGTTCCAACCCCTTTATCTCTCGATTTCTCGCGATTCTTGTAAGTTTTCAACTCAAACCTTGTACTTCCTTGATCTATAACAAATTCTACACCTTTCTACCCGTTAAATCTTCACTTTTAACCGTGGAATCTCTGGATTTTGGGCATTCTAGGGTGATGTCATCCCATGCGAGAACGACTCGGATCTGAGTGATTTCCATACGTTTTCACATAAACCAAGTCTAAATCTATGTTTTTCTAACCCAAGTGTGTGTGTTTTCGGGTTAAACACGGGAAAGGCCATCAAGAACGGCCAGATCTGATAGAACGGGGTGGTTCCCGGCCGTTAGAACGAGCCGGATTTGATGGGGTTTCAGTAGTTTAACACAAGGACACCCCACCTCAGTCAAATCACCTGAAATCTTTCCAAAACCCATCAAGTGTGACACGATCAGGACGATGGAATGAATTGCCGTCCGATCGGACCGCTGTCCGATCGGACAGCAAAACAAGACTCAACCAACCGAACGGATAAGGTGCAAATCGATCGGCTAGCATGCCAACCGATCGAACAACATGCCAACCGATCGGCTAGCATGCAAACCGATCGGCTAGCATGCCAACCGATCGGACAGCATGCCAACCGATCGGCCAACATGCAAACCGATCGGCTAGTCTGCCAACCGATCGGACAGCATGCCAACCGATCGGCTAGTATGTTAACCGACCGGATAACATGTCCAGCCGACCGAACGGGCCCAAACATCGATGTCCGAACCAAACCCTGGTCTTTTCGCCACCATTTAATGTGCTATTCACCGTTTAACGATCTTTAACCAGGATAACTCAGATGTACTCTCAATCGATCCAAATCAAGTTGTGTTTACTTGTCGATTACGCACTGTGAGTATACTTGAACCCCTTTTTAATCGAATTTTGGGTGTAACATACGTTTCTAGCAAATTGAACTTATCAAACGAATTATTTAATCAATCGAATTATCACTTGCGAATAACTGTTATGCATAGATATACGTGATGCTAGTTGCATATGTGCTAGGGCTTATACTCGCGACGTCCCACCATGACTAGTATAGTACTATTGCGCCCGACGGGGTCTAGTTTGCCATCGCATATTCGAGCATCGAGGACTTAGTTGGTAGTATCAGCTTTGTGAGTATATGTGTCGTGAGTTACGTTTATGCATGTGGAAATTCGCTACACTTTTTATCAATTACGCTATACATATCAAACCTGTATACTCGCCAATACTTTTGTATTGACAAATATTTTAACGTATGTTGTAGGTTAGATCGCAGACTATATCAAATCAAGCTAGGAGGTCTAGAAACTCAACTAAAATCTAGGTTGTCGGATTTGTATTGTTAGAGAGGACAAGAAATCTGTGATAACTTATGTGATTGTATTATTTGTTAGTATGGGATAACGAATGTATTAAATATTATCGCAATATAGTTGTTATGGATTCTCTTGAGCAATCTGATTCGCCTAGTGTCGCGCCCCGATGATTCCGCCATCGGTTGGGGTGTGACAGATGTCTTAGAGACCTAGTCTATAGTTAGGACCTAATAGACCGACTCATGCATCTCCGGTAGGGATTTGTATGAGCTTACTGCTATTCTTCGCTATTCTCGCCTACGCTACACTATCACTGCACTTGAAATTTCGATTTTGGATAGGCGATTAAGTCGAGATTAGGTGTGAAAACCGCAAACTCTTGATTGAATTGCTTGTTTAATCTGTATTTATCTATAAAACGCGAGAATTCGCGCTGAACCAGGAGTGAAATCCATACTTTAGCACGAATCTTTGTCTCTATTTTATTAAAATCAGAAAGAAGTTGTCAAGCCAGGGGTGAAACCCTAACCTTGACGGCTTGATCATGGTTTTACAAACTCTCACCAAAGTCTCGACGGATTCCCATGACCTGAACTCACAATATGACTAGAGGGATGTGTGCCGGATGCCCAAGAATCGAGGCAGAGGCCCAATCCTGAAAGTCAAAATGTGTACAACAGATCCTTGAGAATAGTCGAATAGCTTTGGGTAGTCAATGTCTAATAGCCGCAGACAATCTATTTCTCGATTTTATGTGTTTTGATTCTAAGCCCGCGACTGCTGACTCTGATGACTCATTGATTTTATGTGGTTGTATGTATTTATCTGATCATGTGTTTAAATTTTGGAAACTTAATCGATTTTTTTTGCTTCGATCGACACGTACGACTCACACTGCGCTTCTACCACAAAACGATAACAAATCGCTACTACCATAAGGAAACACTGTTAGCTATTACTATACCCATCGCTATACTAAACGCAATCGCTACATTCAAACAATCACGGAATTTGAATAATAGGTTTATGTATTCTGACTGCATCTGGTGATTAAATGCTTACGTGTTTCTGTGAATCTGTGCCCTACGTGCTTATGTGCTTATGTGAAACTATAATTCCGTGCCTATGTGTTTATGTAATTATACGTGTTACTGAGCTTTATAAAGTATTAGACGTGTGAGGTGAGATTCAATTATGATGTGTCTAATATCTACGACGATGTCTGTTGCAGACAATGTCGTCATCTGGACACCGTCACCCATCACTTACTCGCCAAGAAAAGAGAGACAAATGTCTTGCTGCTATCATCGCTAAACAAGTAGCAAAGGCTGTAAGTGATGTCTACGAGAACGTCAGCAAATCATCTGAGAAGTCAAGAACCGAAGCTCCTAAAGCTACCCCCAAAGCTGCCTTCAGTTTCAAGCAGTTCAAGGCTTGTGGGCCAAAGGAATTCACTTGCGAGGAAGGCCCTACAGCATTGTTCCAATGGTTTGATTCCATTGAGGTCACTCTACGACAGAGCGGTTGCCCTAATGATCTCCGCACTCTCAATGCTACTGGCGTCTTCCAGTCCCGCGCACTAGACTGGTGGATGGCCGAGAGAAACAAACGAGGGAACGATGCAGCCTACGGTCTGTCGTGGGACGAACTCAAGGAGGTCATGCTGGAAGAATTTTGCCCTCCTCGTGAACGCCAGAAATTAGAAGATGAATTCTGGCACATAAAGCAAAAGGATGGTGAAAACACTGCTCTAACTGCTCGATTCAAGCAGCATAGTATCATCTGCGCGGATCAAGTGAAAACTTCTGACATGGCAATCAAGAAGTATATCCGAGCCCTGCCTGACTATGTTGCAGATTTCGTGCAAGCGGCTAAGACTAAGACGATCGAAGAAACCTACTTACTGGCCGCTGAAATCAACGACAAGCGGGTCAAGGCTGGTGTCTGGGATAAAACTTCAAAGCACCTGCATCAAGCTACCACTGCCGCACCAACCGCTGACTCCACCACCACCGCACCTCAGTCATCAAAGTCATCACGCCAAAAGAAGAAGAACAACAACAGCAGCTCCAGCAACAAGAACTGTGCTGTCACTACCACTGTTGCTCCTCTCCAGGCCGTACCGGCCCAGCAGCAGCACCATCACCATCCAGCACCAACTACTTATGCACCACCTGCCAAGCGTGCATACACAGGCCCCCACCCGGTTTGCCCAACGTGCTCTTATAATCATCCGGTGGGTATTGCCTGTCGTTTTTGCGCCCACTGCAACATGTACGGCCACTTCACTGTCAACTGCTGTACTGGTCCTCGCAACACCGCAGCCACTGCCACTGCTCATCAAGCTCTACTCCCAGCCCCGCAAGGCCAACACGCGGCTCAGGCACCCGCGGTCAACGCTCGAGTCTGCTTCGCATGTGGTGATCCCAACCACTTTGCGAACATGTGTCCGAATAGGGTTGTGAAACAAGAGCCCCAGCAGCAGTAGCCTCATCAACAGCAGCAGCAACAGCAAGCAGCACGCGCCAGAACCTTCAACATCAATGCGCGCCAAGCCCTGGCTGACAACAACGTGGTCAATGGTACGTTCCTTGTGAATGGTATTTATGCTTCATGTTTGTTTGATACTGGAGCCGGTAACTGCTTTGTATCGTTTGAATTCGAGAAGCTCCTTAGTTGTAAGTGCTCCTATCTCTCCTCGTCATTCGATGTTGAAGTCACCACCGGAAGAACTGTCGCCGTAAATTCTGTTCTTCGTGATTGTACTCTTGAGCTCAACAATCACATCTTCCCAATCGACCTTATTCCAATGCAACTCGGAAGTTTCGACGTCATAGTAGGCATGGACTTTCTTCGCGAAAACCATGCTGAAGTTGTATGCTTCGATAAGATGATTCGATTCTCGCTCGCGAATGGTGATTTATTATGTGTCTATGGCGAAACTGCTTCGAAAGGTCTCAAACTCATGTCATGCGTCCAAGCTAGCAAGTATCTCCGCAAGGAATACAGAGCCTTCTTGGCTAACATTGTAGTAGCGGAGAAGGAAAAGAAAAGGAAGACAGAAGTAACAGACGTTCCTGTGGTCCGTGAATTTCCTCAGGTGTTCCCTGATGATCTCCCCGGACTACCGCCAAGTCGTGATATCGACTTTCGTATCGACCTCATTCCTGGAGCCAACCCTGTTGCCAAAGCTCCTTATCGACTTGCACCGTCCGTAATGCGTGAACTCTCGAACCAACTCCAGGAATTGCTTGAGAAAGGCTTCATTCGTCCGAGCACCTCTCCTTGGGGTGCGCCAGTCCTCTTCGTTAAAAAGAAGGATGGGTCATTCAGGATGTGCATCGACTATTGAGTATTGAATAAGCTAACCATCAAAAACCGTTACCCTTTACCTTGCATCGGCGATTTGTTTGATCAACTACAAGGTGCTACGTGTTTCTCAAAGATCGATCTACGCTCAGGCTATCATCAGTTACGCATTCAAGAGGAAGATATACCCAAAACCGCTTTTCGCACTCGCTACGGCCATTATGAGTTCGTTGTTATGCCTTTTGGTTTAACCAACGCACCCGCGGTTTTTATGGATCTGATGAATCGCGTGTGTAAACCCTATCTCGACTGTTTTGTCATCGTGTTCATCGACGGTGTCTTGATCTATTCCAAATCGAAAGCCAAACATGCGCAACATCTACGTTTGGTTCTCGAACTACTCCAGGGGAATCGACTCTATGCCAAGTTCTCCAAGTGTGAATTTTGGCTGGAGGAGGTTCAGTTTCTGGGTCACATCGTAAATAGTCAAGGTATTCACTTTGATACCATGAAGATTGAAGCAGCTAAGAGTTGGATTACGCCTAAGAACCCGTCCGAAGTCCGTTCTTTTCTCAGACTAGCGGGCTATTATCGACGATTTATCGAAGGATTCTCTAAGATTGCTGTGCCACTTACCGCCCTTACGCATAAAGACAAGCCTTTTGTTTGGGGAACTGAACAAGAGTCTGCTTTCCAAACCCTCAAGCACATGCTCTGCAATGCTCTTGTTCTCACATTACCCGACGGAAACGACGGATTCATTGTCTATTGTGATGCTTCCAACATTGGTCTTGGTTGTGTTCTTATGCTGTGACAACCGTCAAATTTGCATGCATCCGTACAATTAATTAATATTGATTTATGCTTAGTGACTGTGCTTAATTACAACTGATGACTTAAACCGTTTTCTGATTTCTGATTTCTGTATCATACATACATGTGCTTCACATTTCATACTGTCACACCATTTATCACATTCAAACTTTAGTGACATAAACGATGCACAAAGCACGGTTGGCACAGTGAGCGGATAACTCAGAAAATGCTGACGATGTTCAGTACATAGACATAAAGTGTTTAAAGACCCAGTATGGGCCAGAGACAAGGTACTACACTAGTATGGAGTGTAGGGAAGTAAGGACCATAAAACTGCGTCACTAGGTGATAGTTTAAGTGCCGGAAAGTGCCTAAAACCCACTAAAAGTGCATAATTCTGCATATTTCAGAAAAATTCAGCACTTTAACATACTGGTATTATGCAGAAAATTGACTAAATGGTCCTGTACGCTTTCCTAAGTGTCGGGAATTAAAAGTGTCACAAAAGGGTACTTAAAGAACACTAAACGGAATAACTTAACACTTTAACGAACCGGTGTCTAACCAAACAACCGGACATTTCCCGGAACACCAAATTTTTGCCAGAAACATTGTTTTAATATTTTTGAACTAGTTATGGTCCCCGAATACCCCAACACACTATATAAGGTGTCATACGCTTAAAACACTAGACTTTTCACTTAACCTCCAACTATTCTCCACTTACCATCAAAATTTACACATGGACCCCCTCCCCCCTCCATATTCACGGCACCAAGGAGGTGGCCACACTCCAAGATTTCAAAATCTCTACTAAATCCTTTCTTGATTTTATTAGATTTATTTTGATATTGCTTGGATTTGAAAGATTCATCTAGATTTGCTTAGATTTCTTTGGATATTATAAGTAACCCACTTATCAACAAAAACTTACAATTACCCCCCCCCCCCATACCCAATTCACGGTCACCAAAGGGACCCACCAAATTCACCCCCTTACCTCCTAGATTTGTTTCCATTTTATATTAGATCCTTACTTGTGATTATGAACAAAATATTGAAATGAATCTTATAAGTATAGAGTGAATATTCATAAGATCTTTACATATCTCCACAAGATCACACTCCATCTTTCTCACTCTCTATCTCTCTCTCTCTCGGCTCTACTTAGAACCGCCACCACCACCACCATACAACCCTCATTCACCCATTTTAAACCCATTTCAAAGTGCAAGGAGGTGTTACATGGAGCTTAGTGCTTGTGGAACTTGAAGAACTTTCATCAACTTGCTTTCACCATCCATTTTCACCATCTTTTTCTAGTGATCTTCCCTAGCCTTTGTGCTAGTTGTGAGTTCCTTGATTAACCCTTGCTTACTTCTCTTTTTGTTGGTTAAAATGATGAACATTGTTATGTATCACAAGAACACTAAAAGGTTTAAACAAGAAACATGAACATAAAGCTTTACACAAAGATGAAACATAATGAAATATTGTTAGTAGGATGTTGTTGTGATTATGTTGTTAATTTCTTATTGATTCTTGGTTATGTGATGTTAATCACCATATGGAACTTGTTTAGAAACATGATTTAACAAGATTAGGAGGTGATTATGTTATACATGAAATAATCATCTTCTAGTTAAATATGAACTTGATAAAAATGATTCTTGAAATATAGTGAACAAAATGAGTTTGGTGATCATGTAGATCCAAGGTTTACAAAAGACTTTTCAAAACAAACCAAGTTCAAGAGTCGACTTTAAAAAGATCATGACCTTTACTTGCACTTACACCATTTTTTGGTGATAAAATAAGTGTAAGAACACTTTATTTACAAGAAGAGTTCAAAAGATAATTTTTTTTGTAGAAAATGTTTACAAGTTGGAAACACTTAGTTCTTTTAAGAAAAGGATTTTTAAAGAAATTAATACCCTTTGGAAGGTAACTAAGGCCACTAAACGCTTTACCAAGTTACTACACGTTTTTGTAATATATCAAATTCATGAATTAATATGTAACGTATATAGTTTTTTCTTTGGTGATGTAAAGTTGTTTAAAGATTGATTGTTGATGATTATGGTGATTATTTCGAAAAGAAAAAAAATATGCTTTAATAGCATGGACACCTCCATTTTTAGGGGAAACTATGGCGAAATTTTCTAAAAATATAAACACTTAGAAATTATTTTCTAGCCAAGTGTTTACTAGTGTATGTTAAACTATTCTTTTTATATAAACCTCGCCATAATTTTTGTAACAAAAATACAAAGTATCGGAGGTTGGTTTTTGTAAATAAAAACGGATAAATATATATTTAGAATATATTTTATATCAAGACACTTAGGTGAATATTTGTATACTTGTGGAGTAGTTATAATATTTTAGGGTAAAATAATATAACTTACAAATACCAAGAAGTTACAACTCCAAAATAATACCAAAGAACACAAGGAATGAACTATAAGTTACACACTTAATATTGTGAAGCCAAACGATAAAACGTAACTTACGTAATATTCTGGAAAATACTCGTACAACTATCATTTTTGGTAAATATTATTTTAGGAAACAAAAGAAGTGAAAATATATTACTTTGGGAAAATATATATATTTTGGGAATACATTATTTTTGACAAATAAATTATATATATTTTAAGTGAGACTTAAAAATATATTATTTCGGAACTACAATATACATGTATAAATACCCTCATCCTTGGGAAGGAAATACGGAATTAAAATACTTGAGAAGTATTAATACAAAAATATTGGTTAAACAATTATTCCAAAACCAAATATAAGTATTTTAGCTAATAATTATAACTTGGAATAATATTCAGAAACGCAACTTAAAACATTAAACTCTAAGCCAAAGCACGGCCCGTTCGTCTAATAGACGTCAGTACATTGTAGGTAGTCGCGTTTGCCGAAGGGATTTGAGTTACAATTGTGAAGACGCAATACTGTGAGTTCATGTCCCCCTTTTCTCTTAACAGTTTTCAGTTTTATACTTCGGGGGTGAAATACATGTTACAATTATTACAGACATTTTTATACATGGTATGGTTAGCTTAAGGAGGGTATACTACTTAGATCATGTGAGTGACAGGCGCGACACTTAAGGCCATTAATCCTCGTCGTAGGACCGAGGGACATGAGTGATAGATCTATTCGGGTGTAGCGAGCCCCACTCCTGAGTCCGCTGAGTGGACCATGTGGTGACTATGTCTTATTGACGAAATCTGCTAGGTTTGAGTCTTCCTGCATCATTTCACACATATCAATGGCCTTGCAAACTATTGGTGATCTCTTTTTCCTTATTCCTACATACCAGGGATTTTCATACATACAGACATACTTTAAAGGTTTATACACACAGACATACACAAGAACTCGCTCAACTTTTGTTGATTTTTCAAACTACATGTATTTCAGGGAATTAGTGGATCTGGCGGAGTATGCATGTGTCAAGCTGCGTAGTGAAATAAAGATGTCATCCGGGGTTGTTGAGTTTAGGAGGTGTATCCCTTTCCTGGACGGGATACGTAATTCTAAAATCGGGTTTTCATTTACGTACTTTTGTTGAGTCCTTGTGAACTCAGTTAAATAAGTCATGGTTTGTAACTTATATTAAGTGTCTATGTTTTCAAACGATGGTGTTGTGGTATTTTCTCACTTTAATTAATGTATGAACATCTCGTAATTTTTATCATATAGCATTGTTATGATTGTTGCTATGGTATTAAGAAGTTACACCAAATAACCACGCTTCCGCAAAATTCAGGGTGTGACAGCTTGGTATCAGAGCTTCGATCGTAGCGAACTAGGATTCATTCTCGAGTCTAGACTACGATCAATAGGGCTCTCACGAAAACGCGTTTACGAACATGTTTTCATTGCATACACAAAACGTCCAGATCCAGGGAACAAACATTTTTACAAACAAAAGGCACAAATACACATTTCAAAGGGCTATGTTTATAATTCAGTCTTAGAGACTGAGGGAGGTCAGTCTTAGAGACTGAGGGAGGTCAGTCTTAGAGATTTGGGAAATTTGGTCTTAGAGACCAGGGATTTAGTCTTAGAGACTGGGAGGTTTGGTCTTAGAGACCAGGGAGTTCAGTCTTAGAGAC
Organism: Helianthus tuberosus; assembly: GCA_030545235.1. NCBI lineage: Eukaryota > Viridiplantae > Streptophyta > Magnoliopsida > Asterales > Asteraceae > Helianthus > Helianthus tuberosus. The sequence goes on along the minus strand of JARYGA010050818.1, from coordinate 18,149 downwards.
TGAGGGAATTGAGCCTTAGAGACCAGGGAGGATCAGTCTTAGAGACTGAGGGAATTCAGTCTTAGAGACTGGGGAGGTTCAGTCTTAGAGGCTGGGGAGGTACAGTCTTAGAGGCTAGGGAGGTTCAGTCTTAGAGGCTGGGGAGGTTCAGTCTTAGAGACTGGGGAGGTTCAGTCTTATATGCTGGGGAGGTACAGTCTTAGAGGCTGGGGAGGTTCTGTCTTAGAAGCTGGGGAGGTTTAGTCTGAGAGACTGGGAAATTTTAGTCTGAGAGACTAGGAAGGATAGAAAGTTTTGTAATGTGAATACATGACTGCATGACAAATTACCTTGTTTGCATACACTAATTGTTAGTAATTACTATGGATATACATGCTACGCACCGGTACACATGTCACTCTATTTAGAAAACGAGTTATCAGACATTGATAACCCTACGGACACCGCCACAGATAATGAGACTGCATCTGCGCCAGAGACGTTTACGTCAGACACTGAGAGTGATCCTGATATGCTGACCAAAGACGAGGACAACTTCCAACAGTCCGCGCTACCAGATTTTGGTGATACTTTATCTTTGCTGATGGTTTCTCTAACAAGAATCCTTCTGTCACTCTTGTTTCAGTCCATTACCACTTTATCACTGGTCATCCCGATGGTGAGCACACCATGGCTCCAATCCTCGATGATGCGCCCCCTATGGACATTTCTACTGAAGGTTGGCTACTCGACGAACAATTTATGATGACGTTGACATGTTTATTGATGGTCCTCTTACTGACGCCCATGATGATAGAAAATTAGACGAGAACCTTGTTACTAATTTCACTTCTTAAGACCCCTGTTATCAAGCTATCCTCTGATCCTAGTATACACTTGATTTCAGACTCCTTTGAGTCTGTGACATCTGCAGCCTTACAGACGGCCGGATTGCAGCTTTCTGCTACTGACGCAGACGACGACTATGACTGCTGCACCCTCACCTGCTCGAAATCCCATACCTTCACACAACCCAGAACCTGCTCCTGAGATAGCTCCAGTTCCTTTTAGGCCAGCCTGATGTTACATCTATTGTTCCTGCACCCTCAACCGCTGGTATTGCTCCTATGGAGACCGACGTCCATTGCACCGACATGCCTATCGCTTTCTTTCAAGACACACCTGCAACCCGGGAAGGTACTCCAGGTCAACAGCCACGTAACGATCCCTTTTGCTACAGCAGCATTTGCTACGACCTCACAGGCCGCACCGTTTGCTACATTCACCCCTACATCGTTGGACGAGCCAGTACGATGGTTCCTATAATACACTATGCTGATCTTAGACCCTTACCATCCCTCACAATATGGAGGCTACACACGGGATGAGTACTCCTGTAACAACAGCTACAGTATGAAATTATAAGTCGCAGAATGTTGAAGCTTGAGCTGACACCACGTCCTCCACCCTGTCTATTGCCAGCATACTTTGATCCTCCACGTTTATCAAGGTTCCTTTGCGCTCTCTACCGTCGCTATTACACCTTTCCCAGTTTTCTGATACTCATTTCTTTACTGTCGAGCGGTAGAGCAGATAATTACTTCAACGTATATACAAGCTCGAGGAGGAGTTTACGCATGTTAGCAGTTTACTTTTCTTTCCTCCTCCACCTCAGTCACCAGTATAGTTGGTTTCTAGATTATGCGGATTGCATTACATTTGGGTAAAGACACTAATGATAAGCCGGGATTGTGGAGACTTTTAAAGACCACTTCAGACTACGTGATTTTGATACACTGATATACTTTTTGGACAAGGGTAGGGTGAGCTTGTGTCCCTCTTGATGTGATAAATTTTGAAAGACGATACAATTGTGGTCGGAGAATAATGAGAGCCCAATCATCATAAAACACGTGACAATACTTTGGGGCCAATGACCAACGAAAGCTCAGTCGCTATGTCTTCGTTAAGCACTATTGTTAATCCATATATGTGTGTTGTAATTATAATGCTACTTGCTTGTTTACTATACTCTCATTAAACATAATTACCAAATTACTTGGTTATGCTATGATTATGCTATTGCTTGATTGGCTGATATAAAAATCAAATACATGTATGTACATATGACCTCGAAATAACTATATGCATCCCCTGAACAAATATAACCTGACCTAACCAGTCTTCTTCTTAGAAGATGTCGATACAAGGGAACATCGCTACCAACAACCCTCCTCCAACAACAGCGGCAGAACTACAAGTGCGCATCTCATAGGCCATTGCACAGCTCGAGGCCCTTCGCTCCGAACACAGCGAAGGCTGCACCTATAAGCAGTTATGGGACCACAAACCTTGAGAATTCGACGGCACTGGGGGTGCCTTAGCCTTCGTGCGCTGGGTTGAGAAAATGGATTCTGTCTTACGATTGAGCAAATGTGCCCCAGGGCATCAGGTCACGTACATAGCTGGACTATTTGTAAATGGGGCTCTGTCATGGTGGAACCTTCATGTTCAGAAAATGGGCAAGACCGCTGCGTATGCTTTGACGTGGGACGAACTGAAAGAACTAATGCGTAAGAGATATTGCTCGAGGGCAGAAGTCCAGAAGTTGGAGACGGAACTGTGGAACTTGAAAATGGAGGGACCAAAGATAGCTGAGTACGTGCAGAGGTTTAACGATTTATCAAAAGTTGCTACGCTCCTGGTGGGATCAGAGTTTAAAAGAGTCGAACGTTTCATAGGGGGATTGGCACCTCAGATTTTAAGCATGGTAACAACATCTAAACCTTCAACGATCACCGAGGCTATCGACATAAGCGTGGCGCTCACTGAAGAAGCGGTTAGACTAGGAAAATTTTCTATTATGTAAGAGAAAAAGGAGACTCTTGTAGAGTCATCTGGAGACAACAAGAGAAAGCTCGCAAATTTCAAGAAGGTTACTCAGGCGAGTAACAAGAAAAAGGCCAAAAAGGGAAAAGACTACATTGGTATCCCGCCTAAGTGTGACAATTGTCTACGTTATCATATCGGGCGATGTAAATATGGGAAATGTGATAACTGTGGCAAGAGGGGACATCCTAAAGAAACTTGTAGGCAAGATACTGAATGTGGAAATGGAGGCCAGGATGGTAGCCAGAATCACGGAGGAAACTGTGACAACTGGCACAAAACCAGTAATTTCCGTACACTTTAATTATTACTTAATGACTGCTATTATGTGCTTAAACGTCAACATTGTCTGATTACATACTATACAAGTGAATTCATACACGTTTTATACTACAAAATAATGCTTGGTGCATTACCGAGAGCGTTGCGTCAGAAATACTAGTAAACTCACCGGTAAGACACATTGTGTCAACAGAACTGCAGAAGCAGTCAGACATTAGAACTGAGGCCTAGATGTAGGTCCAACGTTAAGAATGCATTAAAACCCAAGAGTACATACAAGGGTTAACATATAGACACTCCGAAAGCAAAAATACGCACTAAAAAGCACCCGAAACGCACTTTAAGTGCAGAATTTTATTAAATTCAGCTATGACCAGCTTTTAAACAAATAAATGTCATACAGAATTTACGTTTTATGGTCCAGAATATTTCCCTAAGTGTTGGGAATTAAAAGGGTTACAAAAGGGCACCTTACGGAACAATTAAACAAATTAACGGAACAGTATCCGACCGAACAACCGGACTTTACCCGGGACACCAAATTTTTTCCAAACATATTAATTATTTATTTCTTGGCTAGTCGTGATCCCCGAACACCCTAACACCCACTACATATCAAATAAATACCCTATGTAAGTAATACTTGAAAACTAGCTAACAATTACTTACTAGTTACAAAATATTACACATTACCCCCCCCCCCCCAACCGAAAATCAGCCATAGGTGGACCCACACCATCCCCAACATATCTTCCATAATATTTGTAACATACTTTGAAGTGATTGTTACTTGTGTAAGTATCTAAAAAATGCAAGGATGATTATAAAGGCATGGCACATGATCTACTCCATCATTCTCAAAGATTTCACTCATCTCAATTCACCTCTCTCTCTCTCCCTCACGGCTGCCCCAAACCAAACCCACCACCACCTTCCAACATTCTTCATCTTCTTCATTTTCAAGTCCATTCAAAGCTTACAAGGTGATCCATGGAGGTTGCAAGTTAAGGAGCTTTGTTCTAGTCTTGTTCATCATCTTTTCTCATCATCTTTGCACTAGAAATTCTACCCTAGCCTTGTGCTAGTAGTAAGTCTCATTACACCCTTGTTCATCTTATTTTTGGTGATAAAAAATATGTAGTATGATGTTTATGGTTAAATCACAAGAATAAGAACATTAAGATGATGAACATGAAACTTTACATAAAACTTTAACATAAAGGATTATATGAAGATGAAAACTTGTTGGTTTAGGGTTGGTTAATACATATATGATGTTTGATCATCGAACTTTTGATAAACCCGTTGTTCGGACACCTGTTAATACGATTTAGTAACATTTAAACCACAAAATAACATGCTGATGTACTTATTCAGCCGATTTCAACAGGCTGTAAACAGACTTTAATAAATCGAAAAACGGAATTTCTGAAGCCTAAATTGTGTATTTTCGAAAAACGAAGAAAATGGCACTGGAATCGTATTTTTTTGAGGTTGTTTACTATTTTAAAAGTCTGTTTTCGTGACAGAAGCTAAGGCTGATTTTTACTGCAGTAAAATGGGCTGTACGTTTTCGGTCACAACTTAAAACCTGAATAGAACCAGCCCCTAAAATTCATACCATAGATGGTCACTGATGTACTTGTCACCCTCGAACTGGAATTTTGTCAAACGGACTTACGAGGAATTTTAAGCGAGTTATTTCGTAGACTGTGATCAGAATGTAACAAATCTGATCACAGTTAGGTAAACGATTTTCTATAAATTATTGATAATGAACTAGACCCCGATATTTTTACACAATAATTTGTGGGTCGATTTAGACGTTCCGCAAAAATTTGGGAATTTTTGGAATAAGTTAAGTATTTTATTTACTCGTCCGAAAACACTCCAGTTTTTCACATATTGAAACTGAAACGACAAGGATAGTATTTTGCGTATTAAAACGTAAGGGTTGATTGTTGATGATCATGGTTTGATTTCAAAAAGAAAATGATATGCTGCTTAGCATGGACACCTCCGTTTATAAAGGAGACTATGGCGAAATTTTCTGAAAATCCTAACACTTAGTAAATATTCTCTAGACAAATGTTTGCTAGTGTGTTCTAAACTATGATTTTCGAATACAAACCTCGCCATAATTTTTGTAACAAAAAAAATACACATACAAGATACATAACTCGGGTGCAAAGTGCAAAAATACAAGAAACTTATATTCGTTTTTGAGTAAATAATATAAGTAAGACACATAGTTAAAAATATAAATTATTTTTAACACCAGAATACGTATACAAAAGATAGTGACTTGTACTTGTGCAATACAAGTCTAGTGACTAACGTTAAGAAAACACGTATAGGTCACGACGTTAACTAAGCAAATCCGGTGAGGTTTACGACGCAAGGAACGCAAAGTTGTGAGTTCATGCTCCCCCTTTTCTCTTAACTGTTTTCAGTTTTATAACTTCGGGGGTGAAATACATGTTACGTGATATAATAAACGAGAATTGATACTTGATATAATAAACGAGAATTGATACTTGATGTAATGAACGAGAATTGATACTTGGTATCATAAACGAGAAATAGTGTCACGAATAGGGTACCATAAGCACCATTAATCGTGTACATACTTAGACCGCAGAACAAAAGGTTAGATCTAACGGGTACTCGGGCAGCCCCACTCTTGGTGACCACTAGTACCGAGGAGTGTTTTTGTGTCTCCGTCGTGAATCGACAACTAGAAAAATGCCTATGGTTTGGTGACTTCCTATGTTGTGTCACATGTTAATGGTCTTGCAACCCATTAACTAAACAAGAATACTTTATTTGGTTTACACCACAAGAATACTTTATTTACACAAGAATACATTATTTGGTTTATACCACAAGAATACTTTATTTACACAAGAATACATATTTTGGTTTATACCACAAGAATACTTTATTTACACAAGAATACGTTATTTGGTTTACACTACAAGAATACTTTATTTTCACAAGATACTCGTTATGTTTTCATACAAAGTATACAAACGTGTTCAACACAAAACTGCATGAATTCACACCAACTTTATGTTGACGTTTTTTTCCAAAAACTCACATGTATTTCAGGTAACTAGGATGGATGTGCGCGCGGTCTTACTCATGCTCTTGGATGTCGCTTTTGTTATCTTTGAATAAAAGTTGTAAATTTATCAGACAAAATGCTGTCTAGTGATGTAAACACCTAAACTATGATTTCAGTTATGTAATGTTTGGCATTTTGAAACTAATTTATGAGCATGTAGTATGTTTACCTTTCGTATGCAATGAGAACCTTTCATGATCACACCTCGTGCTTCCGCCGCAGAAAGGGGTGTGACAGATTGGTATCAGAGCTGCGATTGTAGTGAATCAGGATTCCTTCTCGAGTCTAGACTACAATCTCTAGGATCCTTTCACGAAAACAATTTTCCAAAGAGTTTTCATTGCATAAAACGTCCCGCGACATCCACTACCTGAAAACTATTCACAAGAGTCTAGAAAAAACACTACGAGACTTATGGTGCACTGGAGTAGCACTTGCCTATAACTGAGAAATTACTTGCAATTATGTGTGATAATTAGCATATACATATACTAGAAGTAGAACGTCACACGCATATGTGACTTTGACTAAAAACAATGGCCTAACTGAAGGAAGAAATACGAGGATGAAACGAACTGTGCGGACTATGCAAGGGATTACGTAATTATGGATGCATACATAATTATGGAATTCAGTGCACAGTAATCACAGCAAGTCTTGTCACGTATAGATCCCCACAAGAAAAGGTCAAACGTGAACACCAACCTATTAAATACTCTGCTAGAGTAATAATAGTTTGATGGCACTTATGTGGTATATGCCTGTGTATATATATACTACTACTGTCTGGTAAGACGATATCAAATAAAGCTCTAACCCCATTGTGTTATGTTCTGTCAGAACATGGCACCAAGAAAAGCTGTGAACGCTCGTGATCAACCTCCTCCTCCCCCACTGCCAAAGACTGCTGAAGAGCTGAACGCTCTACTGGAAGAAAGAATCTCCGCAGCTATCGCCCACTACGAGGCAACCCGTACTGCAGACAGTGGTGGACCAAGCAATGCCAGACGTAATGGTAATGGAGATTCATCTGGGGGAAACGCAGCGCAGGGCTGTACTTTCAAGCAGTTTCTCGACTGCAAACCAATGAATTATGACGGCACAGGAGGTGCAATAGCGTTTATACGCTGGACTGAGAAAACTGAAGCCACTATCTGTATGAGCAAGTGTACCGCGGATCAGCAAGTCACTTTTGCTACTGGAATGTTTGTCGATGAAGCTTTGACCTGGTGGAACTTGCAGGTCCAAACCTTGGGTGATGATGCCGCTTATGGCCTAACTTGGGATGAACTAAAGGAAAGAATGAGAGAGAAGTATTGCTCTCGTGCTGAACTCCAAAGGTTGGAGACTGAATTCTGGCACTTAACCATGGTAGGTGCAGACATCACTGGGTATACTCGAAGGTTCCATGATTTGTCTAGGGTGATCCCCTATATGGTGACTCCGGAATTCAAGCGCGTTGAACGCTACATTTGGGGACTGGCCCCAGAATTTCGCGACATGGTAACTTCGGCCAAACCTCAAACAATCACTGAGGCTGTAACTCTGGCTATCAGCCTTACTGAAGATTGTGTTCGCATGAAGAAGCTATCACTGAACCCAACAGAAAATACCGAGACGCATGCTGAGTCGTCCGGTGACAAGAAAAGGAAACATGCAAACCTGAATCAAGCGACTCGTAACAACAGGGGTTCCAACAAGAAGCGTGACGCTAACCCGCCGCAGGGGGGCGAAAACTCTTGCAAACATGAATGACGCTCCTGCCAAGAGGTACCTGGGCACTCGGCCCATTTGCAACAATTGCAAGCGTCACCACGAAGGGGTTTGTCGCGTTCCAAAATGCGACAAGTGTGGAAAGTTGGGCCACTATGCCGAGGATTGTTGGGGAAAAGGAAGGAATCGGAATGGAAATGGCAATAGTAACCGAACTGGGAATGGTGCTGGACGAAACCAAGGATGCTTCAGTTGTGGAAGCAATGATCATTTCATGAAAGACTGGAGCAAGAGACGCACGCGAGGACCCTAACGTGGTCACCGGTACGTTTCTCGTTAACAATCACTTTGCATCCATATTATTTGACACTGGTGCCGATTATAGCTTCATGTCTGTGGAATTTAAACGCGTGCTTGGAATAGAATCTAGTAGATTAAAAATTCCTTATTCCGTAGAATTAGCCAATGGTAAACTTGTTAAGTCGGACGAAGTTGTTAGAGGCTGCACATTGGAACTTGGTGAACGAAAATTTAGCATCGATCTCTTACCTATTCAATTGGGTAGCTTCGACGTAGTGGTCGGGATGGACTGGTTGTCCAAAAACAAAGCTGAAGTTATTTGTCACGAGAAAATCATTCGCATCCCTTTAGCGAATGACGAAACTCTCATTGTGCACGGAGAAAAACGAGACGCGCCTCTACGAATCATCAGTTGTATGAAGGCACAGAAGTGCTTAAGGAAAGGATGTGTTGCTTTTCTAGCGCATGTTGTAGACAAGAAGGCTGAGGAGCCGAAACTCGAAGACATTCCTGTGGTGAAGGAATTCTCTGATGTTTTTCCCGAAGATCTGCCAGGACTACCTCCGCAACGACAAGTCGAATTCCGTATAGACTTGGTTCCAGGAGCTGCTCCTGTAGCCAAGGCTCCCTATCGGCTTGCACCATCCGAAATGCAAGAATTATCTACACAACTTCAGGAGTTGTTGGATAAAGGATTCATAAGGCCAAGCTTCTCACCCTGGGGAGCTCCAGTATTGTTCGTAAAGAAGAAGGATGGAACTATGCGGATGTGTATCGACTACAGAGAACTGAACAAGCTCACAATCAAGAATTGGTATCCACTACCAAGGATTGATGACTTATTTGATCAATTGCAAGGATCAAGCTACTATTCCAAGATCGACCTTCGATCTGGATACCATCAATTGAGAGTACAAGAGGAAAGCGTACCAAAGACTGCATTCAGAACACGCTATGGGCACTACGAGTTTCTTGTGATGCCATTTGGACTGACGAACGCACCAGCGGTCTTTATGGATCTGATGAACCGCGTTTGCAAACCATATCTCGATAAATTCGTGATTGTATTTATCGATGATATCCTGATATACTCACGAACGAAAGAAGAACACGAACAACACCTCAGGACCATTCTGGAACTACTGAAAAAGGAGAAACTTTATGCAAAGTTCTCAAAATGCGAATTTTGGATTCGCGAAGTACAATTTCTTGGTCACGTTGTGAATGAGAAGGGCATTCATGTAGACCCATCCAAGATAGAAGCCATAAAGAATTGGGAAGCTCCCAAAACCCCAACTGAAGTTCGTCAATTTTTGGGCTTAGCAGGCTATTATCGACGATTCATTGAGAATTTCTCAAAGATAGCTCAACCGCTAACAACCCTTACACAGAAAGACAAGAAATACGACTGGGGTGTTAAACAAGAAGAAGCCTTCCAGTTACTTAAAAACAAGCTATGCGATGCACCGATACTATCATTACCCGAAGGCACTGATGACTTCGTGGTATACTGTGACGCTTCACGACAAGGTTTGGGTTGCGTGCTCATGCAACGCCAGAAAGTCATCGCTTATGCCTCAAGACAATTGAAGGTTCACGAAAGAAACTATACCACTCACGACTTGGAACTTGGTGCGGTGGTATTCGCCTTGAAGATCTGGCGACATTATTTATATGGTACTCGATGTACAATCTTCACAGATCACAAAAGCCTACAACACATATTTGATCAGAAAGAATTGAATATGCGCCAGCGGCGATGGGTCGAGCTGCTAAATGATTACGACTGTGAGATTAAGTACCATCCTGGAAAGGCAAACGTTGTAGCAGACGCGCTAAGTCGAAAAGAAAGGGTTAAGACCCTAAGGGTTTGAGCATTGGAAATGATTATTCGAACGAACCTCACTACGCGCATTCGTGACACACAACAAGAAGCTCTCAAGGAAGAAAATCATAAAGCTGAATACCTCCGGGGTGCATTGAAATGTATGGTACCAAATGAAGAGGGAACCTTGTACTTTAAGAAGCGCATCTGGGTTCCGCTCTATGGTGGCATACGAGAAGTCATCCTTGATGAAGCGCACAAATCAAGATACTCGATCCATCCAGGATCAGACAAAATGTATCAAGACTTAAAAGAATACTATTGGTGGCCGAGACTCAAGAGCGATGTTGCTGTTTATGTTGGAAAATGCCTAACCTGTGCTAAGGTTAAGGCTGAATATCAGAAACCGTCCGGCCTATTACAACAACCAGAGATTCCCGTGTGGAAGTGGGAACAAATCTCGATGGACTTCATAACAAAATTACCCAGGACCCCGAGAGGGCACGATATGATATGGGTAATAGTTGATCGGTTAACAAATTCTGCGCATTTCCTACCGATCCGAGAAAAAGACAGCACTGGAAAGCTTGCGGAGATATACTTGAGAGAAATTGTGGCACGACATGGAGTGCCAATCTCAATCATTTCAGACAGAGATGGACGCTTTGTCTCAAGAATCTGGAAATCATTTCAGGAAGCCTTTGGATCTCAGTTAGATCTAAGCACGGCATTCCATCCGCAAACAGACGGCCAGAGCGAACGGACTATACAAACGTTAGAAGATATGCTTCGCGCATGTGTCATGGATCTAGGCGGCAGCTGGGATACTCATCTACCTTTAGTTGAGTTCTCCTACAATAACAGTTATCATACGAGCATAAAAGCCGCGCCGTTCGAAGCTCTGTATGGCCGCAAGTGCCGATCGCCCTTATGTTGGGCAGACGCTGGAGATAAACGTATGGTTGGTCCTGAACTTGTACAAGAGACAACCGACAAGATTACGCAAATCCGAGAGCGCATTAAGGCGGCTTGGGATCGACAAAAGAGCTACGCTGATTTAGATCGAAAGCCATTAGATTTCGAGGTGGGAGACAAAGTGTTGTTAAAAGTCTCACCTTGGAAGGGCGTAGTAAGATTTGGAAAGCGTGGAAAGCTGAATCCACGATACATCGGACCATTCAGGATTTTGCAAAGAATTGGTACCGTGGCATACAAGTTGGAGTTACCGGAAGAACTTAATGGAGTACATGATACGTTTCATGTATCCAACCTCAAGAAGAGTCCAACACAAGAAGACGTGATCATCCCTGTGGATGAAATACATATTGATGACGCCCTCCGATTTACAGAATAACCCGTTGAGGTTACCGACTGGAAAGTTAACAAGACCAGGAGGAGCACTGTTAAACTTATCAAAGTACGTTGGAACTCTAAGCACGGACCCGAGTACTCCTGGGAACGTGAAGACCAGTTCAAAGAAAAGTATCCCACTTGTTCAAGAAGACTCCTGCGAGGGTTAGCTCAGCCTGAATTTCGGGACGAAATTCTTTTAACGGGGGGAGACTGTGACAACTGGCACAAAACCAGTAATTTCCGTACACTTTAATTATTACTTAATGACTGCTATTACGTGCTTAAATGTCAACATTGTCTGATTACATACTATACAAGTGAATTCATACACGTTTTATACTACAAAATAATGCTTGGTGCATTACCGAGAGCGTTGCGTCAGAAATACTAGTAAACTCACCGGTAAGACACATTGTGTCAACAGAACTGCAGAAGCAGTCAGACATTAGAACTGAGGCCTAGATGTAGGTCCAACGTTAAGAATGCATTAAAACCCAAGAGTACATACAAGGGTTAACATATAGACACTCCGAAAGCAAAAATACGCACTAAAAAGCACCCGAAACGCACTTTAAGTGCAGAATTTTATTAAATTCAGCTATGACCAGCTTTTAAACAAATAAATGTCATACAGAATTTACGTTTTATGGTCCAGAATATTTCCCTAAGTGTTGGGAATTAAAAGGGTTACAAAAGGGCACCTTACGGAACAATTAAACAAATTAACGGAACAGTATCCGACCGAACAACCGGACTTTACCCGGGACACCAAATTTTTGCCAAACATATTAATTATTTATTTCTTGGCTAGTCGTGATCCCCGAACACCCTAACACCCACTACATATCAAATAAATACCCTATGTAAGTAATACTTGAAAACTAGCTAACAATTACTTACTAGTTACAAAATATTACACATTACCCCCCCCCCCCAACCGAAAATCAGCCATAGGTGGACCCACACCATCCCCAACATATCTTCCATAATATTTGTAACATACTTTGAAGTGATTGTTACTTGTGTAAGTATCAAAAAAATGCAAGGATGATTATAAAGGCATGGCACATGATCTACTCCATCATTCATCTCAATTCACCTCTCTCTCTCTCTCCCTCACGGCTGCCCCAAACCAAACCCACCACCACCTTCCAACATTCTTCATCTTCTTCATTTTCAAGTCCATTCAAAGCTTACAAGGTGATCCATGGAGGTTGCAAGTTAAGGAGCTTTGTTCTAGTCTTGTTCATCATCTTTTCTCATCATCTTTGCACTAGAAATTCTACCCTAGCCTTGTGCTAGTAGTAAGTCTCATTACACCCTTGTTTATCTTATTTTTGGTGATCAAAAATATGTAGTATGATGTTTATGGTTAAATCACAAGAATAAGAACATTAAGATGATGAACATGAAACTTTACATAAAACTTTAACATAAAGGATTATATGAAGATGAAAACTTGTTGGTTTAGGGTTGGTTAATACATATATGATGTTTGATCGTCGAACTTTTGATAAACCCGTTGTTCGGACACCTGTTAATACGATTTAGTAACATTTAAACCACAAAATAACATGCTGATGTACTTATTCAGCCGACTTCAACAGGCTGTAAACAGACTTTAATAAATCGAAAAACGGAATTTCTGAAGCCTAAATTGTGTATTTTCGAAAAACGAAGAAAATGGCACTGGAATCGTATTTTTTTGAGGTCGTTTACTATTTTAAAAGTCTGTTTTCGTGACAGAAGCTAAGGCTGATTTTTACTGCAGTAAAATGGGCTGTACGTTTTCGGTTACAACTTAAAACCTGAATTGAACCAGCCCCTAAAATTCATACCATAGATGGTCACTGATGTACTTGTCACCCTCGAACTGGAATTTTGTCAAACGGACTTACGAGGAATTTTAAGCGAGTTATTTCGTAGACTGTGATTAGAATGTAACAAATCTGATCACAGTTAGGTAAACGATTTTCTATAAATTATTGATAATGAACTAGACCCCGATATTTTTACACAATAATTTGTGGGTCGATTTAGACGTTCCGCAAAAATTTGGGAATTTTTGGAATAAGTTAAGTATTTTATTTACTCGTCCGAAAACAGTCCAGTTTTTCACATATTGAAACTGAAACGACAAGGATAGTATTTTGCGTATTAAAACGTAAGGGTTGATTGTTGATGATCATGGTTTGATTTCAAAAAGAAAATGATATGCTGCTTAGCATGGACACCTCCGTTTATAAAGGAGACTATGGCGAAATTTTCTGAAAATCCTAACACTTAGTAAATATTCTCTAGACAAATGTTTGCTAGTGTGTTCTAAACTATGATTTTCGAATACAAACCTCGCCATAATTTTTGTAACAAAAAAAAATACACATACAAGATACATAACTCGGGTGCAAAGTGCAAAAATACAAGAAACTTATATTCGTTTTTGAGTAAATAATATAAGTAAGACACATAGTTAAAAATATAAATTATTTTTAACACCAGAATACGTATACAAAAGATAGTGACTTGTACTTATGTGATACAAGTCTAGTGACTAACGTTAAGAAAACACGTATAGGTCACGACGTTAACTAAGCAAATCCGGTGAGGTTTACGACGCAAGGAACGCAAAGTTGTGAGTTCATGCTCCCCCTTTTCTCTTAACTGTTTTCAGTTTTATAACTTTGGGGGTGAAATACATGTTACGTGATATAATAAACGAGAATTGATATTTGATATAATAAACAAGAATTGATAGTTGATGTAATGAACGAGAATTGATACTTGGTATCATAAACGAGAAATAGTGTCACGAATAGGGTACCATAAGCACCATTAATCGTGTACATACTTAGACCGCAAAACAAAAGGTTAGGTCTAACGGGTACTCGGGCAGCCCCACTCTTGGTGACCACTAGTACCGAGGAGTGTTTTTGTATTTCCGTCGTGAATCGACAACTAGAAAAATGCCTATGGTTTGGTGACTTCCTATGTTGTGTCACATGTTAATGGCCTTGCAACCCATTAACTAAACAAGAATACTTTATTTGGTTTACACCACAAGAATACTTTATTTACACAAGAATACTTTATTTACACAAGAATACATTATTTGGTTTATACCACAAGAATACTTTATTTACACAAGAATACGTTATTTGGTTTACACTACAAGAATACTTTATTTTCACAAGATACTCGTTATGTTTTCATACAAAGTATACAAACGTGTTCAACACAAAACTGCATGAATTCACACCAACTTTATGTTGACGTTTTTTCCAAAAACTCACATGTATTTCAGGTAACTAGGATGGATGTGCGCGCGGTCTTACTCATGCTCTTGGATGTCGCTTTTGTTATCTTTGAATAAAAGTTGTAAATTTATCAGACAAAATGCTGTCTAGTGATGTAAACACCTAAACTATGATTTCAGTTATGTAATGTTTGGCATTTTGAAACTAATTTATGAGCATGTAGTATGTTTACCTTTCGTATGCAATGAGAACCTTTCATGATCACACCTCGTGCTTCCGCCGCAGAAAGGGGTGTGACAGAAACAACAACGACAACTATCAAGGAAGGATGAGTGACAAACAAAAACATGCTCAAGGTTGCCTTAACTGTGGGAGCAAAAAGCATTTCAGAAAATATTGCCCTAAAAATAATCAAGCACAAGAATGAAAGCTCAACACCGGAGCTAGGGAGGCACGCCAGAAATTCAAGCGAGGATATCGGTACCTCCCATATTACTCAATGTTATGCATCTGTATTGCCAAATACTGTTGCAAATTTTACGATTCGCATCTCTAGAGTTTGAAAGTATACTTGGTTTAGTAGCAAGTAAGTAGATAGCCCGCACTCGATGAAACTAGCTTAGGGGAAGCTAGTGGAAGCCAACGCAGTAACTAGAGATGGCAAGATAGAAACCGGAGAGCGTGAATTTACGCTTGATCTGCTGCCAGTTGAGTTGGAAAACTTCGACAAGGTAACCTGGATGGATTGGTTATCGAGTGATCGAGCGGAGATTGATACCCGCATTCCGATGGCAAACGAAGAAACGATCATGACTCGTGAAGCAGGATACGTCTCTATAAATTACTACGTGCTGGAAGGCACGAAAGTTGTTGCGTAAAGGAGGTGTTGTTTTCTTGGCTCATGTCGGGGACAAGGGAGCCGAAGAACCAAAACTCGAAGATATCCCTGTGGTAAGGAAATATCCTGAAGTCTTCCCCGAAGACTTACCAGAATTATCTCCTCAACGACTAGTCGAATTTCGCACCACTTTGATTCTAGGCGTCACGCCTGTAGTCGATACGCCTTAGCGACTTACAACTTCGGAGATGCAAGGATTGTCAGTGTAACCTCAAAATTTGATAGAGAAAGAAGATAACAGACCAAGATTCCCTTTTGGGTAACCCCAATTCTGCTCGTCAAGAAGAAGGACAACGATTTTCAAATGAGCATCAACTACCAGGAGCCGAACGGGCTAACCAACAAGAGTCGGTATTTCTTGCTGAGGATTAACGAACTTCTTACTTAACTAACTGTGAGGATCCAACTACTATTACACGACTGATCGTTGATCGAGTGTCATTAGCGATGAATTCAGGAAGAAAGTATACCGGGGAAATTGTGGGACAATAACTTGTTTTTAGACGTACACAAAAAAATGGTGTTTCCTACACAATGCACAAACCAGATCTACACGGGATACGAAACCTTGAGGATCTAGAAAACATATACTTAGGACCTTTGGGAACCCAGGTCCAAACTCGTAAGGGTTTTTACTTAGGAACCATATCTGTCAACTCAATCAAACATCATTAACCTGACAGATATGCCATTTCAGTTAACAAAACAGAAAGTACTTAAATTACTTTTATAGAAATCCTCACTTTTGCTTCTAGCGAGTAGATATTTGCATCTCTACTCCCCTTAATGGTAGTTGCATCGCATTAACTTCCTTCGCTAAGAGCGAACATACATTTACTTTGAATACTTGGTTATTTCTTCATTTTAGTAAATACTCATTGTTCCAGTACTCAGAAACTATTATGTCACACATGCACCAATTGCTACGCATGTGGTTTCGTTTCGGATAAACGCTTCATTGAAATTCAAATATTATGTTGATAAATCTAATTACTGACTTGTGATTCGAATAACCTACATTATTGAAATTATTGGCTCTTTTGCTATCAAGTCAACACACTTTCTCGAAACTTCTTTTGTTTCAAGTTACATTCATGGTTTATTTTTGTAACCATGCTGAGATTCCCCTTATTGGTACATACGTTTATTGTCGGGTTACGCTGAAACTAAGTTCAATTGCTTAAACTTATCCATTTCGCATATTCAGTTTAAGACGTCATATGATGTATTGGGAGCATCTTATCCAAATATTTTTGCAAAGATTCTTTCATTATGCGTCATAGTAGATTCGGTTGGTCTACGACTCCACTAAATCGTTTGACTGGTTTCAATACCTTGCGGTGATGTTTTCACAGAATTGAAGCTTGTGCTAATTGGGTTACTGACTTCATACACGGATTTAAATTATTTATTTGCTCTAAATTCGTCTTGTTTATCACGGTTAAATTGGTCTTAACACAGTTGTGTGTTAAGGCAAAGGTACATAGATTCATTTCATACCACGGTGTACCTACTAACGATTCTTTCATCATAAATTGAATACCTTGCAGTACTTATTACTTTTTCATCTTCGATCAAAAACAGTGGCTCTTTGATGTTCCGTATTCAACTGGAAACTTTACGACATTGCGTAAATCGAATCTCCAGATTGTCTCAGTACACTTTCATTTGATTTCAGGAACGGTGAACTTGTTCAAACACCACTATTATTGAATCTCGTCACTACGACGCCTTGTGGTGTCATTAGCTTGTGCTAATTATGGTCAACTGTTTCACACAAAACTACTTATACTTTTGCTTGACTTGTCATTTAAACATTTCTGATGCAACTACGAATTAAGACAATGATACACCAGATTCGCTTGTACTTCATTCGGTGTATTTTCGCAATTCGAGAATGTCAGCACACTAATCCTTACCATTTACTTATTCGAAAGTTGACAGGTCATTTTCATCTCCAAGTTGTTGATTTTGAGTTCATATAGCGGATGCTATGGATTGTGAAAGTTGCATACTGTGACCGATCGTTTGAAAATCCTATTAGTCAAAACTCCTTTTTGTGAAACCCTTGTTAACCGGATTACACTAGAATATACGTCAATACGTCTTGTACCTTTGACACCAAACGCTAAAAGCACATACCTTTTAACCATTGGACTCGTGTTGTCATATATTCTTGGACTCACCTGAGGTGAATAAGGTTTGATTTGGTTTGGTGATTATCTACCTCGGTATTATTCATATACATACACGCATAATGAAACCCTAAGGAGTTAAGGTAGCACAAATTTCGAGGACGAAATTTTCGTAACAGTGGGAGAATGTGACAACCGTCAAATTTGCATGCATCCGTACAATTAATTAATATTGATTTATGCTTAGTGATTGTGCTTAATTACAACTGATGACTTAAACTGTTTTCTGATTTCTGATTTCTGTATCATACATACATGTGCATCACATTTCATACTGTCACACCATTTATCACATACAAACTTTAGTGACATAAACGATGCACAAAGCACGGTT
>JARYGA010050817.1:0-44929 GCA_030545235.1 Helianthus tuberosus | reverse complement strand
AAGTGTAAAGTTTGAACCAGAATTCGAGCTCCAGCATATTGAAAGGGGGAGTCTACATTCTGGATCAACATTCAAAGGGAAGTTTTGAAGATAGAGATTGAAGGATGCTTACAGTGTCAGACAAATTGGACAGCGAAGAAGATAGATCAAGACTAAAGACTGAAGATTTGATGCTAAAGACTTCGTCAACATCCAAGGGGGAGTCTGTTGGTGCATCAATGTCTGTTAACTTCGTCTTTATAGAGTCATATGTCTAGATAGGATAAACCAGTGCACAGCAGGTTAGAAATTAGGTTTTACATGTTAAAGGGGTATTTCGCACGAAATAGCAAGTGCTATTTCATACGAAATTACACACTGGTATTTCGCACGAAATAGCCAGTGCTATTTCGTAAAAATTACATCCCCTGTATATAGTGAACCTGCTGATTCATTTGTAACATTCGAGATTTCAGAGCCGAGGTGCTGCCAGTTTATCAAACGATCTGAATTGCTTTAAAATCATTAATAAAAGGATAATTAAGTTGTTTCACGTCTATATCACTGATTCCGCCTTTGATATGGATTATAAACTCTTCTGATTGACTCATTTGGGTCACACGACGATCCAACAGGTTGCTTTATTCGGTTAATTACGACGGAAGTTGTAACGGACGCAAAAACGATCCAAATTAAGCGACGAATGGAAATTTAGCATGCCAATCACTAAAACAGGATATTTTAATGATTACAAAAATTTTTGGATGTCCAGATATTGTTGGTGCATAGATGTTTGTTAACTTCGTCTTTATCAAGTCTTGTGTCTAGATAGGATAAACCATTGCTCAGCAGGTTAAAATTAGGGTTTGTGTGTGATTGTGTAATTTCGCATGAAATAACACTAAGTTATTTCGTACGAAACTAGATCATTTCTATTTTGCACGAAATAGATAGTGCCTATTTCGTATGAAATTACCCCCTATATATAGTGGACCTGCTGATTCATTTATAACGGTCTTGATTTCAGAGCCGAGGTGCTGCCAGTTTGTTAAACGATCAGGATTGCTTTGAAATCATTAATAAAAGGATAATTAAGAGGAATTAAGTTGTTTCACGTCTATATCACTGATTCCGCCTTTGATATGGATCATAAACTCTTCTGATTGACTCGTTAGGGTCACACGACGATCCAACAAGTGGTATCAGAGCTCAGGAAGAAGAGTTTAAACCAATTCAGCTTGTTTTCATCACTTCTACTCATTCTTTTCTAAATTAAACGAGATTTAACGGACAAAATGGATTGAATTTCACATATATCACGTAAAACACCGTTTTATTGAATCCTTGAAAGAATTGGACCAAAATTTGAACAAAATCTGGATCAATTTGACAAAATGGTGGCCGACATGCTGATGTCATCCTTATTTCGCACGAAATAGTCAGTCTATTTCGCACGAAATTAACTCTGTGAAATCTATTTTGAACGAAATTAGTGTATTTCGTACGAAATTAGTGTATTTCGTACGAAATTAGCATATAGTTCCTTATTTCGAAATCAAGTTTGTGAATCTAATTTCGCAGGAAATTAGACCTTATTTCACACGAAATTAACTTGGAACCTCTATTTTGCACCAAATTTGCTATTTCGTGTGAAGAGTATTTCTTTTGAAAGCTTATTTCGCTTGAAATCTGTTTTCGTTTGAGGGTTGTTATTTCGCTTGAACTGATTTCGTTTGAAACTATTTTTGTTAATTCTAAAAATTTTCTAAGTGTTTGTTGATTGTCTCAGATACGTGAAGATGGATGAGTTTATGAATCCATTCAGTGACATTTTTGCTTTCACGGGAAACACCGGAGATGATATATCAAACAACACAAATGAAAATGCTTCTAATCCGAGTGCAAAGAAAACCCTGTTTGATGCTTTGAGTGTGGAGAGTGCATATGGCACATACATCAAACCTCCCAAACTGATGGCGATTGAAGAATACAATAGATGGGCTAAAAGGTTTGAAGAATGGCTAAAAGCATTTGCGTATCCCAGTTGGAAGAGCATGAAGAATGGTTTCAATATGGGAAGATCGGATTATGAAAATATAGCAGATACTGATGTAGAAAGATTTGTTGCTGAGCAAAAGTGCATTGCATTGCTTCATCAGTCTGTGAGAGACGAAATAATATCGTTGATTGAGTACACAAATTCGAAAGATCTATGGGAGAAACTAAGAGTGAAATGTGTGGGTAGTGCCGAGATAGTTAAAAACAAAAAGAAGTTGTTAAGAAAAGAATTTGATTTGTTTGGATGTTTGAAAAGCGAATCTGTATCTAAGATGATTGAAAGATTCGGGCATTTGAAGATGGAGCTGGCAAGACATGGAATCATATATACTCAAGAAGAATTGGTTTACAAACTGTTTGACTCACTGCCTGATGAGAAAGACTGGCAGTATTTTGCTTTGATGTTGAAGAACACAGTAAAGTTGGAGGATCTGACGGTTGATCTGTTAATCGAAAGATTGGAGCGTCATGAATTGGAGATCAAGAAATCAAACAAAGTCAATAATTCCTCATATCAACAGAATGTTGAGTTGTATTATCGAGGTAGTTTGATCCCGAAGACTGTGTCTCCTAAGACAGCTTTCTCAGCTGAAAGTTCTAACACGTTGAATCAAGAAAGTTCAAGCAGTGGTTATCATGGTGGTTCATCGTCAAATACTTCAAGTCGATCAGTTCCAAAGAATCTGTTCCAATGTAACATTGATGTGGATCTCAAGAATGCTCAAAATTTCAGTGAAGATGTCACACCCTGGCTTTTGCAGAAGCGTGGGTTTAGTTGGTGTGACTTCTTAATACCATAGCTTAATCACAACAAAGCTATATGAAAATAAAACCATGCAGAATCCTCCATTAATTAAAGTCTTAAAAACAAAATACCACAATATTGTTTGAAACGCTGACACATGCTTCGAGTTTACAACACTACCAAATAAAACATTGTTCTTAAGACGCAACCACAAACTTAAAATAGACGCAGTTTAAGAACTGTGACTCGTCCAGGTAAAATCCACAACCCCTAAACTTGGATGATCCCATAATTCTAACGCAGCGTGAAAACGTAGCATACCGTGCCAGATCCTTAGTTCCCTGAAATACATGTAAGTTGGAAAAATCAACAAAAATTGTTGAGCGAGTTCATGTGTAGTGAGTATGTAAAACCTTTGTAAGTATAAAAATCCTGGTATGTAGTAAATAAGGAAATAAAGAGATCACCAATGGTTTGCAAGGCCATTGATATGTGTGAAGTGCTGTAGGAAGACTCAAACCTAGCAGATTTTTGCGTTGGGTACAAAGTCACCACCTGGTCCATTAAGCGGGCTTAGGGGTTGGGCTCGCTACACCCAGATAGATCTACCGCTTACAACCCTCGGTCCTACAATGAGGATTAATGGCCTCAAGTTGCGCCTACTCACTCACATGATCTGTACGTCCTAACCCTCCTTAAGCTAACCATACCATGTAAAACGTATTCGTAATCATAGTAACATGTATTTCACCCCAGCAGTATAAAAACTGAAAACAGTTAAGAGAAAAGGGGGACATGAACTCACCGAAATGCGTCTCTAACTAGAAATCTCCTGGTCAACCTGCTGTGCGACGACCTACACGTACTAACTTCTATTAGACGGACAGCCGTGCCTTAGCTTAAGGTTTAATGTCTTTGAGAAATAGTTAGGCAACTATTTCGTAATTACACTTCGTAATTATTTTGCAAATATATTCCTTCCCAAGGATGGGGGTTTTAATACATGTGCGTTCGTATAACTTCGAAATATATTATTAAGTCTCACTTAATGTAATATATTTTATTTCATTTGTCCAAAATACTTTACTTCCAAAATATAAATATTTTTCCCAAAAATATTATATCTTATTCCATATAATTTTCCAAAATAATATCCTTGTCAAAATACACACTTATGAGTATTTTCTGAAAATACGTAAGTTACGTCGTAAGGTTCGGGTGGTAATAAATAATACCGGTGTAACTTAAATATTTATTGTGAAGGCGTTCGTATTATTTTGGAGCCATTAATATTCAGTGTATTCTAGTAATATTATTTTTACTCTAAAAATAATATTTATGTAGTTCAAAATATAATCATAAAAATTACACAAGTGTTACTATGAAAAATATATATTCTAAATATATATTTTTAACAAGTTTTATTTATGAAAATCCCACCTCCGACACTTGGAGATTTTGTAATAAATATTCATGGCGAACTTTGTTTGGAAAACTAAGTTAAAAATATGCTCATAACACTTGTTGTAAAAATATTTCCAAGTGTTATATTTTTGGAAAAATTTCGCCAGAGTTTCCTCTGTAACTGGAGGTGGCCACGCTTTCAAGCGTATCATTTTCTTTTATAAATTCAACCAACAATGTTCCCAACATCAACAAACAATATTTCAACACTAAACTAGTCAAAAATATACGTAAGTCGCAAACACATGAACTTGTGGGTTATGTAAAAGCGTGTAGTAACCTTCCGGTATTTTTAGTAGATCTTTCTATTTTTATAAATGAAATCGGTTTCTTAAAAATCTTATTTTTAAAGAAAGTGTAAGTTTACAACTTCTTGTAAAAAATCTCAAAAATAATTCTTTGTTAAAACCTTTCGTTACACAAGTGTCTACACACTTGTTTGTTCACAAAAACACCTTTAGTTTAGGAAAGATCCGGTTTTAAAACATGGTTTCGTCTTACAGTTGGTTCTTCGAAAATACCACTTGTAGATCTTTAGATCTACTAGGTTAGAACTCCATTTCATAAGAAAAATTGTTTTTACACAAGTTCATGTTTATGTTTGAAAGGGTTCGTCATCTAATAACTTTACGACTTATCATAAGGCTAGTTCATGTTCCATGAACATGATCTAGCGTGGTTTGGTGACGATCCATTCCAACACTAGCAATCAACAACAATAAATAATCATAACAAAACTAGTTTCAAAAGTTTTACACTAACATTCATTCATTAACCACCATGTTTATTATTTTTAGTAGACTTTTAGTTTCGATCTCTAGTGTTCATAATTTTTATCCGACAAATTTCTTATTAACCACTTTAGATACGAACAATAGGGTGTTTAGAGTGACTTACTACTAGCTCGAGGCTAGGGAAGAAACTAGACGAAAAACGGGTGGTTAATAGCGTTGTGGTGAGGTCCTTGTGTTCCCGAGTGCACCGAGCTTCCTTGTATGAGATCCTTCACCTTTGAGTATGCTTGGAATAGCAAGATTGAGACTTGAAAGTGGATGTGGGTGGGGCTTGGTTCTCGGCCGTGAGTGTCAAAGAGAGGGAAAGAAAGTGAAATTTCTTTGAAGTGTTTGAATAAATGAGTTGGTGGTCTTACAAGTAATTTTATAATCCACCCTCCACTATTAACCATTAGATTAAATGTCTAGTAGATATTAAGCATGAGGGAATAATTTAATAAAAAGAATTTGTGGGGTGTCCCCATATAGGAACCGAGTTCGGTCATGGGGGAGGTAAATGGGTTGGTTTCCAACTTGATAGTTAGGTAACTAGTTAGTTTAATTAGGAGGTTTAACTAATTTCTAGTGTGTGGTGTTTTGCACCGGGTGTTAGGGTATTCGGGGACCCTAACTGGCTCAGAAAAAGAAAACAATGTCATAGACAATATTTTTATGTTCCGGGTAAAGTCCGGTTGTTCGGTTGGATATCAATCCGTTAAAGTGCTTAATAATCATTTAAAGTGTCGTTAATATTATTTTTAGTGACACAAATTATTCCTGACACTTTGGAAAGTGTCTAGTAATATTTTTCTCTTGTTTTGGCACTTTACTAGTTAAATACTTGCTGAATTTTTATTTAAAGTGCTAAATTTTGTACTTAAAGTACGTTTTAGGCACATGCGGTCACTATAGCTATTACCTAGTGACACAGTTCTACAATCCTCACCTCCCTACACTTCCTACTAGTGTAGTAATCTATTCCCGGCTCATCCTGGCCTTAGAGACAGTGTCTGTCTGATGCTGGCTATGACAGCATGTTAACTGGGTTATCCGTATAGTGTGCTCACTGTGCTTTTGTGCATCAAGGTTGTCACTAAGGTTTGTGTGTAAATAATAGAGTGACAATATAAAATATGATGCATGTATGTGTATGTATCAGCATTCAAGTAGCAATTTAACCATAATTGTAAGCAAGCACAGAAATTAAGCAGTAATTAAATATTAATTAGTTCGTACGGATACCTGGTTTGGTGAGGGTTGTCACAGAAGAATTCGCAAAGCAGCAAATGGTGTTTTTAGCATCTGTTCTAGAATCATACGAAAGCCTTGTTGTGGGCAAGATTGGAAACACTAACCTCACCAAGGAGGACTATGATCAGATCGACCCAGAAGAAATGGAGTTGATAGATATCAGGTGGTATATGGCTAGTGCAGTTAGACGAGCACAAAGGTTCATGGAGATTACAGGTAGACATTCTATTGGAGGACCTTCCACAAAGCTCGGGTTTGATAAATCAAAATTTACGTGCTTCAGATGTAAACAAAAGGGACATTTTAAACGTGAATGTCGAAACGCACCTGCTGATGATACTGCAAATCCATTCAGAGAGGATTATTACAAAAGAGCAATTTATCATCAGAACAAATCTGAACCCCCCAGAATGAAGCAGCTAGAAGATACCCCCAAAGAAAAATCAAGAGCACTTGCTGTTATTCATGATGACGAAGGTTTCGATTGAGTGAACTGCTACCAGAAGAGGATGCAGTGGGGTTATGCATTTGTGACAAAGCTTGTTCCTTTCAAAGATAGCGGAACAGAATAAGAGAAATACATCAACAGATAGATGAAAGCTCAAGACATAACGTATAAAATCTTTTGTACACACAAAGAAGCAAAAAGGGCGAATAGATGGGATGCTGATAGAGTATGTTATTTTGATCCCAAAGGAAACATTGCTGTTGAACCTGATTCTGTTAGTGTTGAAACTCTCACCGAGAAAATTACTGAAGAAGAAGAAGAAGCTAACCAGAGAATGTGGTGGGGAGGAGGTGAAGAAAAAGAAAAAGAAAAAGAGAAGGAGCTGCATCCAAAGAAAATTGATGACGGGATTATTGATACGTCACAAGAATTCACGCCTGAGAATTTGAAGAAGATGGCTGACAAAGTGCTTGCTGCAAAAGAGCTAGAGGTAGTTTCTGCTTCTGGCACTGAGTCTAAAACCAAGGTCAGTCAGATTGATGCAACCAATGAAATAGGTAAGAAAGCTAAAACTGAGAGTGACTGCAAAAATTGCATGAAAGACTGCAAGGTTTGTAGTACAGTTGCTTACCTCAACGGTAAAAAGGTTGAAGAACTGACAGGAAGAGTCAGAGACGTTGAAGATCAGATCTTAAACCGTGACAAAATGTTGAAAGCTTCAAATGATAGATTAAAAGATTTAACTGAGAAAATTGAAAATGATACAATTGACGTAGAAAGAATTAGGAAAGAAAATGAAAAATTGATTCATGAAAATCGTCAACTCTCAGAAAATTTTGAGAAGCTAAAATGAACGGTAAAAGATTTTGATGAAGGAAATGGTAAAACAACCAAAGAGAATCTTCAACTGTCAGGAGTCCTTAGAGTTAAAGAAGAGCAAATTAATCAACAACTGGATGAAATTGCTAAGTTGAAGCTTCAGGTTCAAGAAGCTAAAATTGAAAATGAACGTATTCAGTTGAAATTGAACAGTTACAACTCTGCAAGCTTTGTTCTTCAACATATAGTTCCTAAACCAATTGGAAAGAACAAAGCAGGCGAAGATGTATACTTTGATGGAACAGGGGTTGGGTTTCATCAGGTTCCACCACCGGTTTTAAACAATTTTTCAAAGAAAAAATCAGGGTTGGTTAATGATGAAGAAAAAAATGAAGTTAAGCTTCCAGACACGATTGATGTCACATTTACCACATCATCTGATGAAGATAGTGTCCAATCTGAAGTTGTGAAAAGTATGGTTGAAAATGTTTTATAGTCTGAAAGTGACACTACTGAGGATGATGAATGCTTTTTGGATAAATACATTCCAAAATCAAAATCCAAAAAACAACTTAAATGAAGAACTTAATCTTGTGATGTACAAGATGGCGGGATCTGATAAGTTGTATTCGGATCGTGATTTTCCTTTGGAGAATGTGAATGTTGGTAAATTGAGAAATGTGTTCAAGTTTATTGATTGATGTGTCTGAAATTGAAGGTTTGAAACATTCCAAAAGGAAATTAAATTTTGAAAAAGATAAAGCTTACCACAAAAAACTCGTTGTACCACCACGTTTTTCTAACAACAATCAAAACCAATGGTCGGGTGGTTATAAGGGTGGTAAGAATTATCAAAGAAGGAATTTTGAAAACAAGAAGTTTGTTGAGAAAAAGGTGTTTATAAAAAGCTCGAGTTCTTATTCCGAGCAGGAATCTGAAATTTTTTCAAAATCAAATGAAGAGTTCTTTGAAGAAAAGGCCTCACAGCCTCAGACCGAAGGCACAAGCTGGGTAGTTGATACTCATACATGCTTTAAGTGCAACAAAGTTGGACACATTGCACGAAAGTGCACCAACTTAAAGCCTAAGTCTGAAGTTGTTGAGAGTCAGAAAAAGAAAGTTGATGCAAAAGGCAAAGCACAAATGGTTGTTGAGAAAAAAAATTTGAAAAATGAAAACACAAAAATTAAAACTGAACCCGTAAAGAATGTGGTAACTAAAACTGATAAGTTTTACAAACGGGTTGCTTTGCCTCAACAAGCATGGAAACCAAAATCAGTTGAAAAGAAATCAAGTTCTCCAAAATCAATGGTTTCTGAGACGGAAAAACAATCGTCTTCTACCACTTCGGTAAAGATGAATGTTCTTGTGGATTACTATGAGAAACTTGAACCACAAGAGGCTACTACTTCTGAGAAGAAGTATGTACCAAAGAAAGACCAATCATCTGGTCAACCTTTTAAAAATGATTTCTTTTTATACAAAGAAGTTGAGATTGGATCTGAGGCGAGCTTAAAGATGAATGATAAGAATTTTCCGCCACTTTACACTACAAAAACTCACATCAATGTCAAGTTACCCGAGTCAGAAAAGGCTTGGGTGTCATTAAAATCTAACTAAGTATTTGTGATATGTGAAGGAGCTTCCAAGATCCGTTTCACGTTGGATTATGGATAGTGGAGCTTCTCGGCACATGACGGGGAAGAAGACCCTTCTGTATGATGTTCGAGGGTTTAATGGAGGATATGGGGGATTTGCAGGAAATCAAGGTGGTCGAATAGTTGGTGAAGGAACTCTATCGAATGGTATTGTCACGTTTGAAAGACTAAACTACATCGCCGAGCTTGAAAACAATCTTCTGAGCATCTCTCAGATTTGTGATCGTATGTATATGACGCACTTTACAGATAAGGAATGTTTGATCTTGAAACCAGGATTTGTTGTTCCCGAAGAGTGGGTTATCATGAGACCACCCAGAGTCAATGATCTGTACGTGTTGGACATGAGTGTAGCAACTACTACCACGGGTCAGGCTCACTGTTTTATGTCAAGAGCAACGGAAAAAGAATCTCAATTGTGGCATCGAAAGATGGGCCACATTCACCTGCGAAAAATGAATCACTTGGTACATAATGACTTAGTAATTGGTGTTCATGTGAAAGGTTTTCATCTTGAGGGGAGTGTATTAGCTGTGTCAAAGGCAAGCAAAAGAAGAAATCTCACCCTGGGAAGAAGGTTAACTCAGTCTCAAGACCGTTAGAGAGACTCCATATGGATCTGTTTGGTCCAGTAAATGTCAAAAGCATAACTAGTGATCTCTACTGTCTAGTTGTAACAGATGACTACTCGAGATTTTCGTGGGTATCATTTTTGAAAACGAAAGATGAGACATTTGAAAGTTTAATGAAGTTGTTCAGAAAAATTGAAAACTTGTACCAAACTCGAATCAGAAGAATCAGGAGTAACAACGGTACTGAGTTTAAGAACAACAAGATGGAAGAATATTGTGATGAGAGAGGTATACTGCAAGAATTTAGTGCTCCTTATACTCCGCAGCAAAATGGAGTAGCTGAAAGAAAGAACAGGACGCTAATAGAAACGGCTAGGACGATGCTTGCTGATTCGAAATTACCAGTTAACTTTTGGGCAGAAGCAGTATCAGCCGCTTGCTATACACTCAACCGGGTTCTAACAGTGAAGAAATTCAACAAGACATGTTTCGAGCTGATCAATAACCGCAAACCGAACCTTAAGTATCTGGAACCGTTTGGGTCTCCCTGTACAGTTCTAGAACCTTTTGGTAAATTTTATGGATGTTCGCGGGTTAATCTTACGCGATGTCGAGCTCAAACCGAACGGATTGGTATTTAGTTTATATTACTTCACCTTCGCAAGAGTTGTTTATATTGAACATTGGTTGAATTTTGAAAAGATAACGACACTTTAGTTGTCGGGGCCATCCAAAAACATAGGAAACTCTGCCCGTTTTTCAATAAAATCCATAAAATACAACACGTTTTATTTATAAAACAAGCTATCGGAATACAAGTAATCTTTTAGAAAAACAAATACATATACACAATTACCTTCGACGACACTACACAAACATACGGAAACAACGCATTCGGATACTATTTACAACAAATAAATATAATTTTTATATTTATTTTAAACTCCAAAAAGTCGACAAGTCTTTTACAAAATCAATATAATCATTGTTCGAAACGCTGATAACCCGATTTCATTTATTCAAATACGCATAGCTTGTGTATTCATTTCAAACGTCAGATATTTCGCCTTCGTTTCATAAAATAAATATAGTTTTATATTTATTTCAAACATCAAGCGACTTGTATTCGTTTATAAAAAAATAAATATAGTATATATTTATTTTTAAACATCCAACAACTCAATGATCGTTTTATAAAATAAATATAACTTTTTATATTTATTTTAAAACGCCTAAACGACATCTACATATATTCTGGCATGTATATACAAGACAATATATAATACAAGTTTATTATATATTACTTTCATACGCAAATTCCTATATACACGTACGACTTCTCGAGACAACTAACGCAATGATAACGAAATATTTATATATTTATATAAATATTTATACACTCTAAATCTCTCGGGAACTAAGTCTTTCTAAGACTTATTAGTTAATGCTGACAATAAACAAACTAAACAAAGTTTAACTTAGTCATTTTCGTTAAGTTAACAACTTACCGTTGAATCGTTCGATTAATGATTCGGTAGAGCTCAATGACACGTAGTTTAGTTACTGCGTTTATTTAGAAACTTATAAGATATTCCGTGTTAGGAATATTGTAGAATGCACGCTAGCAAGTCAAGTCTTGGAAATGACATCACGAAGTCGTAATTAGCTAGCTTCGCACAAGGCAATTCAGGTGAGTTCATAACCCCACCTTTTTACGGTTTTACATTTTTATGAATGTTTTCGAGGTGGAAAGACATGCACGTTTTTCAGAAACATACAAAGTTTTCGATAAACAAAGACTGCATATTTTTAGACAAAGCACGTTGTGCAAGAACATACAAAGCTTTTGAACGAACGAAAACTCATATTTCTAAATCATATTACGAATGGATTTCGAGGAACTCAAATGGTTTACGAATGGGTTATACTAAATATACCGATTTTTACAAAACAAATGCGTATTATCGAAATGTGAATGATTTTCATGACAAGGAATGGATCGTCTGGTGATAATATAGAGAGACTGGGGAGTTGGCCTTAGAGGCTGGGGAGGTTCAGCCTTAGAGGCTGGGGAGGTTCAGTCTTAGAGGCTAGGGAGGTTCAGCCTTAGAGGCTGGGGAGGTTAAGTTTTAGAGGCTGGGGAGGTTCAGCCTTAGAGGCTGGGGAGGTTCAGCCTTAGAGGCTGGGGTAAAATACATGTTACAATTACTTCAGACATTTTATACATGGTATGATTAGCTTAAGGATGGTTTACTACTAGATCATGTGAGTGGTGGGCACAACACTTAAGGCCATTAATCCTCATTGTAGGACCAAGGGACATGAGTGATAGATCTATTTGGGTGTAGCGAGCCCACACCCATGAGGCCTGGGCGGCCCATAGTGGTGACTATGTCTTCATACCGGAGACAAGTTTGCTAGGTTTGAGTCTTCCTACACCTTTTCACACATACCATTGGCTTTGCAACCCATTGGTGATCTCTTTTTCCTTATTGCTACATACCAGGGACATACATACTTACAGAAATACTTGATTTTTACAAATTACATACCATGTTTTATACAATTCAAAGCATAGGATTATGCGGGCATGGAGTCAAAGTCAGGGTGGGCATTGACG
This sequence comes from Helianthus tuberosus, assembly GCA_030545235.1. NCBI lineage: Eukaryota > Viridiplantae > Streptophyta > Magnoliopsida > Asterales > Asteraceae > Helianthus > Helianthus tuberosus. The sequence continues at coordinate 32,542 of JARYGA010050817.1, read as the reverse complement.
GTTATACGAACATTACAAATACGAGAGTTTACAAATACATGGTTTTACGAACATAATGCGTTACAAATACAAAGTTTCCATATAACTTGGCAAGAAAATGATTTCTAAATTCGTTTTCTCAATATTACTTCACAAACCGGTTATTCAAAAGATTTATTTCAAATCGTTTACAAACAAACTATGAACTCGCTCAACTTTATGTTGACTTTTTCGCATGTTCTTTCTCAGGTTGCATTTCAAAGTTAAGGCACGGTTGGAATAGGGGAACCATGTGGAGTCGAGTACTTAGTGGGCGTTCGTTTTCTAGAAGACTTAGCTTAATTGCTTCCGCTGTGCAATGAAGATACCAGTCCGGTCACGCCAGCTCTGATAATTTTGGGGTGTGACAGATTGGTATCAGAGCTATAGGTTACAGCGAATAAGGTTTTCTGTAGGAATACCTAGGCTCTAACCTCACTTTCTTTGGGACTTAGACTATTAAGACATTGAATACATACAGGACGCCTAGTACTCGAATATGATCTCCAACCGTTGCCGAAAAACAAACAGTCAAAATTTTGTTTCTAAACATACGCTAAAGTGGTGTTTTACACACGGTACACAAAACAGTCGCATACAGTGCACAAAACTCTGAGAGTTTAGGAAACATGAATTTAAGACCTTCGGAAACTTATGTTGAAGTCCATTAAAGGTTATCACGTAGGAACCATGAATATTAACTCGGGACGCACTATTGTCCATATTGTCTATGATATTTTAACTTCCCGAGTAGGCAACCTACGCATGACGAAATACTAGTGCACGAGAATACATGGAACTTAAATTTTACGTCAACGGATGTCGGAGTACATCACATTCTACGAGGAACGAAAGCTAGTGTACAGGTATACGTGAAACTTAAGCTATACATCAACGGAGATTGAAGTACGACATATACGACTATCAAGACGAGGCCTTTGAAAAGACACGATGACGCAATTCAACGACGACGCCAGATTCCTGTCGGTAGGAGAACTAACGATCAGGAAACGGCAATATGTCCCGCGATCCTGCAACGACACGAATCACGCCAGGGAGAAGACGTATTTCTTCACATTCCCCCTATCTCATTAACGACGAATACGATATGTTCGACATTCCATGGAAATGTCACCTAACAATCGGTCATCACACGAAACCCCAGGTAAAGTCCTTAAATTTCTTTTATAGAAATTCCGATTTTTGCATCTAATGAGTAGATTATCACATCTCTACTCCTCTTAAGGGTTATTGTATCACGATCATTTCCTTACAAGTTACATACATGGTTTTTCGTTGTGACCATGCCAAAAGTTTTCTTGTTGATACATATATTTATTATCGGATTGCGCTAAAACCAAGTTCAATTGTTCGAAGTTGTCCATTACACATATTCACTCCAGAGCATCATATGATGTATTGGGAGCATCATATTCAAAAAATTCATTTTAACAAGTGTTTCAATTGTTACAAGTCGAAGTAAACTTGTTTGGCATTCAACTCCATTAAATTGTTTGTTGATTTCAACACCTTGTGGTGGTATTTTTCACTTATTCGAACCTTGTGCTAAACTCGTTTACCTATCTTATGCACGGATCTAATTATTTATTTATTGATTTAGATTAAATCCGCTTTGATTTATCACATTACAGCAGTCTTAACACAATCGTGTGTTAAGACAGTGGTACACAAACTTATTTCTATATTCCCGTGTACCTATTAACGGTTCTTTCATTATCGATCGAATGTTTTGCAAAATTCATCGCTTCCTCATCTTCGATCGAAAACATTATTTCTTTGATGTTCCACTTTCAATTGAAAATTCTATGATGTCATTTGAAACAAACTTTCAGATTCCCTTTATTACGCCTCCATTTGATTTCAAACACGGTGAATTTGTTTGATCACCACTATTATAGAATTATTTAAACCACTAAGACACCTTGTGGTGTCAGTACAAACTTGTAGCTTGGGCTAATCATATGATTGAGCGTTTCATGCAAAACAACAGGTGATGCTTGTTCGATCACCGCTATATTCGAATTGCTTCATTCACTACGACACCTTGTGGCGTCGATATAACTTACTGCTTGTGTTGATCACGATTGAGCGTTTCATGCAAACTATTATATTTGAGATTGTTGGTTCTAAGTTCATCCAGTGGATGTTATTGCTTCTAGAACTCATTTACATGGTATAAACATTCGTATGGATTTCGATTGGTCGAAGTTCCTGTTCAATGTTGGATCCTTGTTAACTTAGTCGCACTGGTGACTGTATCATTACGTCTCGTTTCCTTTGACATCAATTAATGAGACACATTTCTTTTAAACCGTTGGGATTCCTATTGTGAAGGAATGTCCTTGAATTCACATGATTTGAATAAGTCTTGATCCGATTTTATTGTCATACACTTTGATACTATTCGTAATTACCTACACATAATGTAACTCTAAGGAGTTAACGTAGTCTAAATTTCGAGGATGAAATTTCTATAGCAGGGGGAGAATGTGACAACTGGTGATTTATGGCTCTTAATTACGTGATTAACAGGTGATTAACGCGATAATAAATAGTGTTTACAGCATAAATTAACTTAATTAGGCCTCGGGAGTGCCTAGGAACATTTATCCGACTATACAGTACGCGTATGAAGATTCGCGTGGAATCTGCGGAACATCAAACGACAACGAACTGAAACCGAACGAAATACTGACAACGCTGACAAATACGGATTTTCTACAAATATTTTATGTTTATGAAATTAATTTTGTGAATTTATTTCGCTTCCGTACATCGCAAAACGCAAACAGGAACAAGAAACGCGACTGCAGGAAACACAACGGTAACGAAACGGAAGCATCGGACACGCGTGTTACCTTCAAAACTGAAATTTTACGATATATTTTATTTCGTAATTAAATTTGAACTACTCTAGTCGAAGCCAGATCGAAAAACGGATTACAAAGACCAACGTCGGATTTTACGCGATTTTTAACGTTAACGACGCACAAGTGCGATAACGACAAGAACGACATTATTTTACATGTTTTAAAATCTAAAAATTTAGTTTACGGCGTTTCAGATAATTCGGGATGCAAAAACGGGTCTCGTAGGGACGAGCAGGCCACGTTAAACACGGGAATCGGGCTTGTGGGCCCTGGGCCCAAGCCCAAAACCCACAAGACTAATTTGCATGTATATATAAAAGACCTATTGGTCTTAATATTCCATTTGTGCAGACAAGTAACAAACACAGACCCAACATACACACACCCACATCGCTCTCTCCCCCTATCGGCAGGTCAGGCTGGACTCCGGCCGGCGAGCGGCGGAGCCGGCGAGTCACGGTGCGGAACGGCGGCGGCTCCGCAGCATGCGGCGGCGGCGGCGACAACTCCGGCGAGTTTTTTTTCGAGCCTATACCCTACCCCCACTAAAACGAACCCCCCTGACAAGATGGTGACCTCCATTTTCGAAGAAACCCAGCCGTTTGGGCTCGCGCGCAACTCCGGTGAAGTTCCGGTCAAAATTCAGCCGAACCATTTTTGGAATTCTAACTCCGTGGATGTCTAGATCGGAGCTTTGGGAACCTCCTGGTACAGTTTCGTTGAAATCGGGGCTCCGACGACGAATCCGACAATAGCGGTGCCACTGTTGACGGTGATGACGCTGTTCTGCTGTGATGATGATGACGATGTCTCTGGTAAGTTCTACAACACAATTTTTCTTTCGAATCCTTGTTTCTCCGGCCGTTGTGGTTGCCGTTTCAGGTGATGATGCTTCGATGAGGGATGATGACGATAATGGGGTCGGCTGCCGGCCGACGTCGGAGACGGCGGCGGCACCGGTGACGTCACAACAGGCATGTTGGAGTCTCGTGTCAAGTTCAGTTCATCTCCGATTTAAGTTCGGGTTTCATTTCGAGTTCGGGTAAACGAGATTCAGTTTAGGCTCGATTCTGACCTCGGGATTTCAGTTCATGTTCGGGTCAGAATTCGGGTTCCGGGTCAGCCGTAGATCGGGACTCGTTTCAGGTTAGTGGTCAGTCCGTCTCATTTTTGGTGCTCAACTATGAGTTTTGTTTGGGTCCTTTTGTTTCGTTTCAGTTTTTTTTGGCTCATATTGTTTTGGGTTCGGTTTTGTTAGCTTTGGAAGCGATACGAGTCAACTCGGTTAGCCCTGGTCAGCACAGCGAGTTGACTCAGTCAACTCAACTGGTCAACTCAGTTGACCCGATCAACTCAGTCAATGTTCGACGCGAAGATGGGTAAAGTCTAACGACACGTTTAACATTTACGTTTTTACATATATTTTTAATCTTACGCGATGTCGAGCTCAAACCGAACGGATTGGTATTTAGTTTATATTACGTCACCTTTGCAAGAGTTATTTATATTGAACATTGGTTGAATTTGAAAAGATAACGACACTTTAGTTGTCGGGCCGTCCAAAAACAGAGGAAACTCTGCCCGTTTTTCGAGAAAATCCATAAAATACAACACGTTTTATTTATAAAACAAGCTATCGGAATACAAGTAATCTTTTAGAAAAACAAATATAGATATACAATTACCTTCGACGACACTACACAAACATACGGAAACAACGTATTCGGATACTATTTACAACAAATAAATATAGTTATTATATTTATTTTAAACTCCAAAAAGTCGACAAGTCTTTTACAAAATCAATATAATCATTATTCCAAACGCCGATAACCCGATTTCATTTATACAAATATGCATAGCTTGTGTATTCATTTCAAATGTCAGATATTTCGCCTTCGTTTCATAAAATAAATATAGTTTTATATTTATTTCAAACATCAATCGACTTGTATTCGTTTATAAAAAAATAAATATAGTATATATTTATTTTTAAACATCCAACAACTCAATGATCGTTTTATAAAATAAATATAACTTTTTATATTTATTTTAAAACGCCTAAACGGAATCTACATATATTCTGGCATGTATATACAAGACACAATATATATAATACAAGTTTATTATATATTACTTTCATATGCAAATTCTTATATACACGTACGACTTCTCGAGACAACTAATGCAATGATAACGAAATATTTATATATTTATATAAATATTTATACACTCTAAATCTCTTGGGAACTAAGTCTTTCTAAGACTTATTAGTTAATGCTGACAATAAACAAACTAAACAAAGTTTAACTTAGTCATTTTCGTTAAGTTAACAACTTACCGTTGAATCGTTCGATTAACGATTCGGTAGAGCTCGATGACACACAGTTTAGTTACTGCATTTATTTAGAAACTTATAAGATATTCCGTGTTAGGAATATTGTAGAATGCACACTAGCAAGTCAAGTCTTGGAAACGACATCACGAAGTCGTAATTAGCTAGCTTCGCACAAGGCAATTCAGGTGAATTCATAACCCCACCTTTTTACGGTTTTACATTTTTATGAATGTTTTCGGGGTGGAAAGACATGCACGTTTTTCAGAAACATACAAAGTTATCGATAAACAAAGACTGCATATTTTTAGACAAAGCACGTTGTTCAAGAAGATACAAAGCTTTTGAATGAACGAAAACTCGTATTTCTAAATCATATTACGAATGGATTTCGAGGAACTCAAATGGTTTACGAATGGCTTGTACTAAATATACCGGTTTTTACAAAACAAATGCGTATTATCGAAATGTGAATGATTTTCATGACTAGGGATGGATCGTCTGGTGATAATATAGAGAGACTGGGGAGTTGGCCTTAGAGGCTGGGGAGGTTCAGCCTGAGAGGCTGGGGAGGTTCAGTCTTAGAGGCTGGGGAGGTTCAGCCTTAGAGGCTGGGGTGAAGTAAAATACATGTTACAATTACTTTAGACATTTTATACATGGTATGATTAGCTTAAGGAGGGTTTACTACTAGATCATGTGAGTGGTGGGCACAACACTTAAGGCCATTAATCCTCATTATAGGACCAAGGGACATGAGTGATAGATCTATTTAGGTGTAGCGAGCCCACACCCATGAGGCCGGGGCGGCCCATAGTGGTGACTATGTTTTCATACCGGAGACAAATTTGCTAGGTTTGAGTCTTCCTGCACCTTTTCACACATACCATTGGCTTTGCAACCCATTGGTGATCTCTTTTTCCTTTTTGCTACATACCAGGGACATACATACTTACAGAAATACTTGATTTTTACAAATTACATACCATGTTTTATACAAATTCAAATCATAGGATTATGCGGGCATGGAGTCAAAGTCAGGGTGGGCATTGACGGTTATACTAACATTACAAATATGAGAGTTTACAAATACATGGTTTTACGAACATAATGCGTTACAAATACAAAGTTTCCATATAACTTGGCAAGAAAATGATTTCTAAATTCGTTTTCTCAATATTATTTCACAAACCGGTTATTCAAAATATTTATTTCAAATCTTTTACAAACAAACTATGAACTTGCTCAACTTTATGTTGACTTTTTTGCATGTTCTTTCTCAGGTTGCATTTCAAAGTTAAGGCACGTTTGGAATAGGGGAACCATGTGGAGTCGAGTACTTAGTGGGCGTTCGTTTTCTAGAAGACTTAGCTTAATTGCTTCCGCTGTGCAATGAAGATACCAGTCCGGTCACGCCAGCTCTGATAATTTTGGGGTCTGACAGTATATTGTCACAATGTTAGGTATAAACTATGCCTTGTATAATCAAATGTCAGATAACAACCAATGTCTTGTATGGTGAATAAAAGTCTTTACTCAAACCATAGGTATAATGTCGTGTATAATCAAATGTCAAGTGTAACCAAATGTCATGTATGGTGAATGAAAAGTATTTACTCAAACCATAGATATAATGTCAATGTAAAATCAAATGTCATGTGAAAACCATGCACTAAGTATGCTAAGAAAACATATGAAGTAGGAATGTAATATAAATCAATGTGTACATATGCAACAAAAGTGTTTATGAAATCAATGTGCTAGCATGCTTAGTAAACATACATAGCAAAGCATAAATGAAATCATTATATGCGTACTAATGAACATAACAAGTATATGTCATGAAAGCACGAAAAGCGCGAAAGTAACAAGTAGGCACATGTGTTTCACCCCAAAATATTTGAAAGCGGTAAAAGAGGGGAACTATGTACTCACTTGATATTGCTAAATAGTCTTGAAATGAGGATCAAGTAATGCTTGAGGAATCACGGAATCAAACGGCACCTAATATAGGTAACTATGTTAATAAACCGAACTTAAATAAGGAGATAGGATAGAATGAGGTCTCGTAAACCAAATGAGTATTGGAACTCATATGATATGGTTTAATAAAGCCGACATTCTAAATCGTCACCTATCTTAAGTGCTTATGACCCGTTATGACCCGTTAAGGTAGTCTACGCTACTTTAACGCGTCATTTGTGCAAAAGTGCAAACGAATAGCCTATCTAGTCCTATGATAAGTATTATACGCCCTAACATGTTTAATAATCAATTTATGTGGCAAAAATTAAGTTACATATGCTTAAAATGAAATTATGCGCAAAAAGGGCATTTTGGTCATTTTCCTAAGGCATATAAACTACCTATCATACAACTAAGTAAACTAAGTGACCATAAGGTATAACCTCGGAAGGTTATTCCCTATACAACTATGGTCACAAAATATGTTTGGTCGGATCCTAATGATAGACCAAACGGGTCGGGTTCGAAAGTCTAAGCGGTTGTTTAGACCGCTTGACTTACGACCCTAATCAAGTACTAAACTAAAAGTGAAGACTTAAACATGTTAAAACATGTTTAACTAAGTTAGAAAACAGGTTTGATATAAAAAAAAAAGAGTTTTGATACCCGAAAATAGTTTCATTGCAAAATGCACATAATCGTGCATTTTGACCGAAACTTTGACTCGTCACCACACCTAATCAACATGGTAATCAGTAGGTATAGTCACAAGGGACTATAACCATCGTGATTACGCTCACGTTGCAAACTTCAAACGACCTTTGTCTTGACCAAATCATGGTCAAAGCAGAAAGTCAAACACTGTTTGACTTTCATGCTTGAAATACATAACCAAGCATGAAAGAACACTTACAAGAGTCCAAGCTTGGATAAAGATCAAAGAAAACTGAAGTGGGAGGCCTTCAACAAGTGTGAGAGCCTATCCAAGAGCAGGTGTGAAGAAGAAGAATGAATGAGAAAAGGAATGAGCAAAAAGGCTTCCTATTTATAGAAAATCTAGTGCCATTGGATGAATTCCATGTGTATTTGAATGGATCAAGGCATGATCTAGGACACACACTTGTCCTACACTTATTGGACACCTTGATGAGCACACAAACCAACCCATAGAATGCTAAAACAAGGATCAAAACAGGTTGCACAACTGGGTTTTGCAGGAAACTATTTTCTGATATCTGGCAAAGGTTTACGGACCATATGGTCCACTGCTTACGGTCCGTATGCAGTCTGCAGACTAGCAACTTTTGAAATTTGCTAGTTTTGGTCCCTGTGCTTGTTTCGTCACGTTTTGACACTTCTAACACCCGTCAAACCAATTTTCAAGCTTCATAAGGATGTTAAAGCGTAGGAAACTTGAAATATGCTCAGAAATGTTATGGATGTCGGTTCGTTTGGTTGTACGGTTACGCTTTTCGGTTAATTATGACGGAAATCGTAACGGATGCGAAAACGATCCAAATTGCGAAACGAAAGGTATTTTTGCATTCCTATCACTAAAGTACAATATTTTAGTGATTAAAAAAAATTTTGGATGTCCTGATATGGTCAGAATGCAAGATATGCACGTAAATGCATACTTTCGCAGTTTTGATGCTTTTAGTCCCTTTGATCAAATAAGCGTATTTTCGCACACCGAACCCCTCAAAGCTTATTTCTATGATATGTTAAGGTTATTTATGGTATGTTTAGCTTATGATCATGTTCCGGAATGTATGTTCCCATACGAAACGGCAGACTTTTGCAGTTTGACGCAAATTGTCCCTGCGATCGAATAAACTTGTTTTTGCCATACCAAACCCTTCAAAACTTATTTCTAAGTTATGTAAAGGTTATTTAAGGTATGTTAAGCTTATTTCACTATTCCGGAGTGTACGTTTCATTAAACTAATTACATTTGCGTAATAGTTTACGTAAAACTTCCAGAAAGGCTTCTCGAGAGTTCGAAATCATTCTAGATTGGATATGTGTAATGTCATATGAAATTGTACAAATCCCGAGAATGAAACACAAGATTTCTTTGGATTCGTAATTATAAGATGATCGTAGTGGCACAAATGTCACAGTCTCCCCTACTTTAAGAAATTTCGTCCTGAAATTTAACTTAGAGGAAACTTGTAGAGACAGATGTGGATGATTCGCTTTCAAATAAATCGTCTGTTCCCTAAGTGAAACTCTAGTCCATGTCCGGATTTCCAGCAAACTTTGTTAATTATACTCGTCTGTTGTTTATAGGGAAGAGTTCAGATTCGTAGATTTAAACTCCATTCCAAAAGGTTTGTGTATGATTGCACCGAACTTCAAGAGTGACATGTAATTGTCAAAATGATATCCTTGTTGTAGTAAAATATAGAGAGCGCTTGAATTCGTCAAGAAGCTGGAGTTTCAAACAACGGATAGAAGTATATTTCCTATGAAGACTATAATAGGAAACTTGTGTGTGCTCGAAATTGGAGTCGGAGAGTATAACTATAAAACAATATTGGTCAAGGTCAGAACTTCTAGTGACTTAAATAAAGCTACCCTCGCAATGTAATAAGGAACACTTATATATAGAAGTACCATCGGCGTATCCACCATGCCCTTATTACATTGTTTCCGTTTCGTTATTCTTATCACTATAGGTTCTTACACATGACAAAACTTGCTGTGGTTTCTGTGCACTGAATTCAATAATTATGTATGCATCCATAATTATGTAATTCCTTGCACAGTCCGCACAGTTCATTTTATAATGTGTAGGGGAAAAATAAATCGAATAATCATGTGATGACTTGACTAGACTACCATAGAGTCTTTTTAACTAGATCAACGAATGATCTCTTTAAATAGATTAACACATGATCTCTCTAACTAGGTCGGCGAATGACCTCTTGAACTAGACCACCCAAGGGGTCTCTTTAACTATATCAACACATGATATCTTTAACTAGATTGACGAATCAATCTCTTTAACTAGACCACCCAAGGGGTCTCTTTAACTAAATCAAAGAATTATGTCTTTAACTACATCAAAGAATGATGTCTCTAACTAGATTGATGAATCAATCTCTTTAACTAGACCACCCAAGGGGTCTCTTTAACTATATCAACACATGATATCTTTAACTAGATTGACGAATCAATCTCTTTAACTAGACCACCCAAGGGGTCTCTTTAACTATATCAACACATGATATCTTTAACTATATTGACGAATCAATCTCTTTAACTAGACCACCCAAGGAGTCTCTTTAACTATATCAACACATGATATCTTTAACTAGATTGACGAATTAATCTCTTTAACTAGACCACCCAAGGGGTCTCTTTAACTATATCAAGATATGATATCTTTAACTAGATTGATGAATCAATCTCTTTAACTTTGGAATAGTACTTTACAATCCAAGGGTCTTAACTTTTGCATAGTAGCCCATTAAGGATTTAAGATAGTACTTTTTGGATATCCTTCTAAAAACTCATCATATGAAGATATGGAGGATTTTACAAGGATTTGGATAGCGAGCTTTTGGATCACACAAAGATAAATAAACGCGTAAACACATAATCACATAATAATTGTCAACTTGTTTATCAACTCGTTATTTGTTTGTTATCAATTTGTTATTGATCTTGTTATCATTAGTTATTAACTTGTCATTTATTTGTACATATGCATTTAAAGTGTACCAGGAATCAAATCAATGGACTTCAATTAGTACTTTAAACATCCTCAAGAATCTATTTATAAAGATGGGAAGATCTTAAAAGGATTCGGAATTCGTATGGCAAGAAATGTTTGGAAACCTTATACTAAGTATGCTTAAGTCAATACACGAGGTAAAGTGTTCATGAAAACTATGCATGGGGTTCTTTGGAAATGTGTTTAATGATCTTGAAACCTTTGTAATGCTTTTGAAATAATGTTGTAGGTGTATTAGGTAAATATTGTAGGATCGTTCTGAGACCCAAATGAGTCTATCAGAAGAGTTCTCGGTCTAATCAGAGGCGGAGTTCATTGATTAGACTTTGTAAACAACTTGAAATACTTCTAATTGTCTTGTATTATTGATATAACAAGTTTACAGATCAGTAGACACGTCGGCAACACTTCGGTACCGGAAACATGAACGTTACAAATGATTTCGCATCTAGGGTATATATAGGGGATGTAATTTCGCATGGAATAACCATTTGCTATTTCCTACGAAATTGCAGATTGCTATTTTGTGCGAAATAGCTCATGCAAAATTACTCTTTTACACTCAAATCCTATTTTCTCGTACTACGTGCCCTGATCTAACAATTCTAGTACAAGACTCGATATAAGACGAAGCCGACAGACGTAATGCACCAACATACTCCCCCTCGGATGTTGACGAGTCTTCAGTGTCGAGTCTTCAGAAACTTCAGCCTTGAACAGTCTTTGGGCTCATCCAAAATATCTGACAGTGTAAGCATCCTCTATCCTCTCTTATTTTCAACTCCATGAAATTCACCTGTCTCTTATCTCACTCTAATTCTCTTGATCAGATCTCTTGTTTAATCTCTCAGGATGCAAAACTGGCTCTTTCATCTACAGACTCTCCTCTACTAGCAAACTCCCCCTTGAGTTGTGCTGGGATTGTAGTATAGCTTTTATGTTCAAAGATCGTGACCTGGCTCACACTCTGCTCAGGTATAAACATGACTATCCTGCACAAATTTCTAATCACACAATAAATTTCACAAATTTAAAATTTTACAAATTTTTAGACCAATTACAAACATTGACCAAAAATGATTTAACATTTTTAAACATTTATGACCACTTGTAAAATATCAATTTTTCACCATTTTTCATTTTTAAAACAACTTCTCCCAAACCTGTTCAGCACACGGAATTTTGAAAATCAGCTTTCCAACATCAGTTGTCGAAAATCTTTTTGAATTTTCAAAAATTTATGCTAAAACATACTGAAAATCTTTTTGGACTTTTGAACTTAAAAAGAAATACAGTAAAGAAATATTTACAGACAATATTTTTGTGAGTTTGTGTAAGAGGATCATATCAGTTTTTGAGACAAATCACCAACACCGTTAAGCTTTAAACATTTTAAATTCTAAACGATTCACTTAGATTGTCAGTATACTGATCCACTTAAATTTTCACACAAAGTTCAACTGTTTTGAGATACGAGATTAATGTTTTAAGCACTTAAACTTATTCGCGTGTCCCACCTCAGAATATACTCCCGTATCCAGATCCCAATATTCAGTCTTACAGGTGAGTATACCTAGATGATATCTGTAAAGGGTTAAATGCGAGGGCCATGAGAGCTCAGGCTATTGCTTCCGCAAAATCAGAGAGATGATGGCTTCGACTTTTGGTGTGTTCCCTTTAGAGAATCTTTGCTTCAACAGCACATGATTAGCATTTTTCAATGTTTCATCATTTTTTGTACTGAGGGTGGTGCTATATTTCAAGCATGCGAAAAGTATTATACGGGGACTAGGCCATTGCTTCCGCAAAATCAGAAGTCCTGGGATAATACCCCATATATCACTGAGTATAAAGACCTAGTATCTCAGAAAGTGGGACCTTTCAAACAAGATTTCCGGGGTTACCCATATATCCGAGAGATGTTCCCCACGATATAAGCAAGTTTGAAATTTAGGTTTATATCTCGACACAATCTACTAAATGTGCAAAAACCTACTGGCATATTATCAGTGAGACCATTTATCACATTTGACTTTCCAATTCTTTAGCGTGCTGTGATAGTCCACTGATGTACTATCATTTCCTATTTTCTCAACAAAACTCATTTTTTGATTTTATCATGTTTTTGCCTTTTCTAATGTTTTTTTTTTTTTTTGAAATTTCTTACTCCCCTAAAATGCAAAACCATTTAAAGAAATTTGAAAACAAACTATACAAGTAAAATGAAAACTGATATCGAATCACTTCAAATCACCATCCACTTGGCATAAATAATCAGAACTCCCCATTACAACAAACTATTTTCCCATTATTGTGACAACTGTACTCTGTAATCGATGTTCGATGTAAAACAATGATGATTATTAATAAAACAATGTGATTTGGTGATTACTATATGTGTTTTGATTTTATTATGTGTGTATTTGTGTTTGATGATTTTACGATTAGATTCGACTCCAATTTCAAGCTTTAAATTGCTTTCTGGAAGGTTATACGCAAAATGGTGCGTAAACGCAGTCAGTATAACGCGACAAACACTCCAGAATAGTGACATAAGCTTAACATACCTTAAATAAGCTCCACAAAACTTAGAAACAAGTTTTGGATGGTTTGGTGTGTTGAAATCAACTTTGTTCGATCGTAGGGACTATTTGTGTCAAACTGCAAAACTATATTGATTTGTGTAGTAACGAACACTCCAGAACTTGATCATAAGTTAAACATACCCTAAACATCCTTTGCATAGCTTAGAAATAGGCTTTGAGGGGTTCGGTATGCTAAAACAAACTTTATTGGTCATTCAGGGACTAAAAGCGTCAAAAAGTGCACAAGTTTGCATTTTCGCGCATATCTTACGTTCTGAATATATCCGAACATCCAAAAATTTAGGTGAGCATTAAAATATTTTATTTTAGTGTTTGGCATAAGAAAATTCCATTCGTCGCTTAATTTGGATCGGTTTTGCGTTCGTTACGACTTCCGTCGTAATTAACCGAACAACGCAACCGTACGACCAAACGAGCCAACATCCGAGATATTTTTGAGCATGTTTTAAGTTCCCTATACTTTAACTTCATTTTAGAGCCTTGAAATGAGGTTAACGGGGCTTAAACGTGTCAAAAATGAGACGAAATCCAAGTTTCTGAAGTGCAGGGACCTGTTTTGACAATCTGCCAAAGATGGCTCAGGCGGGGCGCGTAAGCCCAAGCCATATCTTACACGGGCCGCGTGGCCTTGCCAGACAGAAAGTTTAGAAACAGCAATCTGGGCTGAATTCAGGGGTTCTAATGTAATATTTGCAATACCTGGAGCTGGTTTTCGACTCCCATGGTATTCTAATACCATCAACCCACATGTATGGCCAAGATCACTCCCTCAAACCACTTGGAATCATCCTATTGATCCTAACTTACTATAAATAGCAAGCTTCCTCATTTGGGTTTCTCACACCTTGATTCAATCTCTGCTCTAAGTTGAGGTTTTAACACCTCATACCTGAGTAATTTTGAATCAAAACACCCTCTTGGACCCTTTGTAAGTCCTCTTCTTGCTTGTTCTTGAGTTTCAAGCATGAAAGTCAAACAAGTTTGACTTTCAGCTTTGACTAGTTAATGGTCAACACAAAGTTCCGTTGAACTTTGCAACGTGAACGTAATCACGATCGTTATAGTCCCTTGTTACTATACCTACTGATTACCACGTTGACTAGGCGTAGTGACGAGTCGTAGTTTCGGCCAAAATGCGTGTTTATGCGTATTTTGTAACCAAACTACTCTAGGGTATCAAAACCGTTTGTTTTGATATCAAAACCTGTTCTCTAACTTAACTAAACATGTTCTAGCATGTTTAGCTCGTCACTTTTAGTTTAGTGCTTGTGTAGAGTCGTAAGTGAAGCGGACTAAACACCCGCTTAGACTTTCAAACTCGAGCCGTTGGGTCGATCATTAGGATCCGACCAAACATGTTTAGTGACCATAGTTGCATAGGGAATAACCTTCCGAGGTTATACCTTATGGTCACTTAGGTTTAATTAGTTGTATGATAAGTAGTCTATATGCCTTAAGTAAATGACCAAAATGCCCTTTTCATGCATAATTGGTAATTAAGCATATGTAACATAAAATTTTGTCACGTAACTGATTATGCAACATATTTAAACATGTTTAGGCATATAACACTTGTCATAGGACTAGTTAGACGTCTCGAATGCGCTTTTGCGCGCACGATTCGTTAAAGTAGTGTAAGCTATCTTAATGGGTCGCAACGGGTCGAAAGCACTTAGGTTAGGTTCCGATTTAGGATGTAGGCTTTGTTAAACCATATCATATGAGTTCCAACACTCATTTGGTTTACAAGACCTCATTCTATTCGATCTTTCGATTTTGGTGTCTATTGTTTGACAAGTGATTCGATTACTAGGTGCTGTTTGATTTCTCTGGTTTGCTCGAGTTTGTTGAAGTTCTATTGATTAAGGATACTTTGCACTCCAAGTGAGTACATAGTTCCCCTATTTTACTGTTTTCAATTGTTTTGGGGTGATTCATATGTGCTAAATGTTTTCAAGGTTTTAACGATGGTTTTCAAAACGATTTTCGATATTGTAACGATGATTTCAAAACCGATTAAGATGGTTTATATTAAACTAATAACGATTTCAATAAAGTGAATAAACTAGTTGGTTGTATATACATAACGAATGGCATTCATTAGCATTGATCAAGCCGACCAGTATTAGGTTATGGTACCATAGGATCTGACAAATCCCATTATCGTACTGCACCCATGGTTATGTGTGGGTTAGGTGGGTAATGACTGAATCTGAATGTTAATTTACCCTTTGGTAGTTTATTAATGCGAGAGCGAGATAGTCGAGTCACGAAGGTTTGAATGTTATTAGCGAGGCGACCACAAATAGTTTTCACACTTAAAACGAGGATGATTTAAATGATTTAAACGAATTAACGAGTTGGGAACGATTCATACAAGATTAAACGAGTTGGATAAACAATTGGTTTTTGGTTAAGTGTTTAGATAATGGGACGGGGGTAATGTGGTGAAAACATGGTAGATACGTCGCTGGTACTTCTTATATATAAGTGTTTTCAACATATTACATACCGTGGCGTTATTTAGTTCACTTGGGTAAACGATTTTGAAACGATGTCACACAAACGAGGTTTTCGAAATGATATAAACCATACGAGTTTTATTAACGAGATTTATTAACGAATTTTATTAACGATTTAATACGAGATGTTTTACAAATTGCTTTACTAAAACAAATGTTTTTGGGTTAAGAATCATGGCTACGAGGTTTTATAAACTATAACCCGCTTGATTTGAGTTGGTTAATTAAGTTGCAATATTATACTCTTTTCAAAACAAGGTTTTTAACAAAGGATCTGGACGAGGCCTTAGTGACATAATAACAATATTAGTCGATATGTAACTTGTTTGTTTTGTGTTAAGACAATGTTAATGTTTAATATTATCAACAAAACGAAACACTTTTTGTATCCATGGTTATGAAATGATAATTCTGCCACGACACTCCCCCGACGTTTCCGCCACGGTTTTGTTGTTTTAACGTGGTCGGGGTGTGACAGAAGAGTTGGTATCAGAGCCAATGGTTATAGGGAATTTGGTTATTAGTAATGCTTTGACCTAGACTATAACTCTTAGGACCCTAACGCAAAGAATTTTGCGTTTAGATTTTTTTTTAAAAACAAAATTGTCACCTACCCTTAGGTGATAACCACAACGAGAACACAATTTTCGAATCGGCTTTGAAAACTAATCATCTGTTCTAGGATGATTGATTACTAGGTTTTAAACCCTTTGTTATAAGGTTTTGAACCCTTTAAGTTTTCAAAATCTCGTCAAAGTTTGGGTCTAAATAATGTGAACACGTGCAAACTGGAAGAGTGAATGCCTGTACCCTGAGTTTTCTGTCTAAGGCTAGAGTGTTCGTACAAATCCAAATAATCGGACCAGTCACTCTTACCTGGGAACTCTTGGGGTGAGTGTTCACTTATAGGCGAGCATGTCTTCGGCGGTACATTATATTGACCCATTTACTTTGATTAGTCACTGCGTGTCGTTTGTTGGTTCGAGGTAACGAACAAATGATCGCCTTCCTTGTGTTTTGTTGATACCTCTTTTGCTTTTCCTAATTATCAACCTCACTCGTTACTCATATCTCCTTGTTAGACCATGCCTCCTCGACGTGAAGTACAATCTTTTACTATTGAAGAAATCACAGCCCTGGTCTCTCAGTAAGTGGCTGCTGTGCCTCCCGGTGTTGTGACCCAAGTCCACGAGATATATAACAACAACAATAATGCACCTTGTAATTTCAAGAATTTCAATTATGCTAAGCCTCTAAAGTTTTCTGGGTCGCAAGGAGCAACTGCGCTCCTGCAGTGGTTTGAGAGTATCGAGAGCACATTCAGGCATGTGCAGTGTCCGAATACGTGTAAGGTTGAATTTGCATCAAGCGTGTTTGAGAAGCGAGCGCTTACCTGGTGGAATGGTATTATGTGCGATAGGGGTGCCGAAGTGGCGTTGGCACAAACATGGGAAGAGCTTCGGGCTCTCATGATGAAAGAGTTTTGTCCCCGTCACGAGGTTCGAGCTATGGAATGAGAGTTTGAAGATTTAAAGTAAGATGGGGCTGAGCACCGTGCGTACACGGATCGTTTTGAGGAACTCAGTCTATTGTGTCCCACCATGGTTACCCCACCAGAGAAAGCAATCGAGAGATATATCGATGGCCTACCCAATTCTAAGCTGGATATTGTGACCGGTGTTAATCCTACTACCCTTCGTCAAGCGATCGAGTTGTCTGCTACCCTAACTGAGACTCAAGTCAGGAAGGGTAAACTTACCCGCAAGGGTGATAAAAAGAAGGCGACTGATTCTGGGAAGGACAAGAAAAAGGGTAAGGGTAAAGAAGGTGAGTCGTCAAAGAAATCGAGGAAGCGAAAGGGTGCCCAGAATTTTGCTGTTACGGCACAGACTGATCAGAACCCACCGGCTCAACCTCCTGCGAAGAAGGCGTATGCTGGTACCGCACCTCATTGTGCTCGCTGCAACGGTCATCATGTTGCACAGCAAGCTTGTAAGCAGTGCACGACGTGTGGTAAACTTGGGCATTTGGCCAATGTTTGTCGTTTAGGACAAAATCAAGTTGCCCAGGTTCAAGCTCCGGTACAAGGGAATGCTGCGAGATTCCCACCGGGTTCATGTTTCAATTGTGGAGAGTTTGGTCACTTCCGCAACAACTGTCCGAGGCTGGTGAATGCAAACGCGAATGCAAACCCGAATGCGAACATCAACGCCAACATGAATCCTGCTCGAGGGCGAGCATACAATTTGAATGCAAACGAAGCGAAGGCTGACAACGAGGTGGTGAATGGTACGTTTCTTGTTAATAATCGACCTGCATCTATTCTCTTTGATTCTGGTGCCGATAGAAGTTTTGTTTCATTATCTTTTGAACCTTTGCTTGCGATACCTAGAACTAAATTATGGAAACCCTTATCTGTCGAAGTTGCTACTGGTAAACCTCTTGTTCTCGATTCTGTTATTCGTGGTTGTCAGTTAAACCTTGATAACCATCTTTTTCCTATTGACCTCATGCCGATGCAACTTGGGAGCTTCGACGTTATCATTGGAATGGATTGGTTAACCAAACACCACGCTGAGGTGGTTTGCTTCGATAAGATTGTTCGTATCCCTTTGTCTTCTGGCGAAATTCTAGAAGTTCGTGGCGAGAAACCTTCAGGTGGACTGAAGCTTATGTCGTGTATGGAAGCTCAAAGGTATTTGAGGAAAGGATATGTTGCTTTTCTAGCACATATCACCGAGGAGAAAGGCAAGAGCAAGAGTATTCAGGATATTCCGATTGTTCGGGATTATCCAGAGGTGTTTCCTGATGAACTGCCTGGTTTGCCTCCAGTTCGTCAAGTCAAATATCATATTGACCTTGTACCCAATGCCAACCCGACGGCGAAAGCACCTTATCGTCTTGCACCGTCAGAGATGCAAGAGTTATCGAAACAGCTTCAAGAGTTATCTGATAAAGGACTCATCCGTCCGAGTTATTCACCTTGGGGAGCTCATGTCCTCTTCGTGAAAAAGAAAGATGGGTCTTCTCGAATGTGTATCGATTATCGTGAGCTTAATAAGCTTACCATCAAGAATCGATATCCCCTACCTCGAATTGATGATCTCTTTGACCAGCTGCAAGGTGCTTCGTGTTTTTCTACGATCGATCTGCGTTCTGGGTATCATCAACTTCATGTTCTCGAAGAAGATATTCCCAAAACTGCTTTCCACACGAGATATGGGCATTACGAGTTCACTGCCATGCCTTTTGGTTAGACGAATGCCCCAGCTATCTTTATGGACTTAATGAATAGGTTCTATAAACCTTATTTAGACAAGTTCATTATTGTGTTCATCGACGATATTCTCATTTATTCGAAGACTCGAGCCGATCACGAGCAACACCTTCGCTTAACGTTGGAACTCCTTAAGAAGGAACAACTTTTCGCTAAATTCTCCAAGTGTGAATTCTGGCTTAAAGAAGTTCAGTTTCTGGGTCATATAGTCAACGAGCAGGGTATTCATGTGGATCCATCCAAGATTGTTGCTATTAAGGATTGGAGTACGCCGACGACACCTACAGAGATTCGATCTTTTCTTGGTCTTGCTGGTTATTATCGTCGATTCATTTCTAATTTCTCGAAGATTGCGGTTCTACTCACTGCTTTGACTCAGAAGAATAAGCCTTTTGAGTGGGGACCCAAGCAAGAAGAAGCATTCCAAACGCTGAAACAGAAGTTATGTAATGCTCCTGTTCTATCTCTGCCCGAGGGAAGCGATGATTTCGTTGTCTATTGCGATGCGTCCAACTTAGGCCTTGGTTGCGTCCTCATGTAATGAGGTAAGGTTATAGCATATGCATCTAGACAATTGAAAGTTCACGAGAAGAACTATACGACTCATGATCTTGAGTTAGGAGCTGTGGTTTTTGCGCTTAAAATCTGGAGACACTACCTCTATGGAACGAAGTGTGTGGTTTTCACAGACCACAAAAGTCTCCAGCATATTCTTAATCAGAAGGAGCTGAACATGAGGCAACGACGTTGGGTTGAACTCTTGAATGATTACGATTGCAAGATTCGCTACCATCCTGGTAAGGCGAATGTCGTAGCCGATGCGCTTAGTCGAAAAGAGCGAGTCAAGCTTCACTCTGTTCGAGCTCTATCCGACATCCAATCTCGTGTCCTTCAAGCTCAACAATCCTGTGTGATCAAAGGTTTATTGAAAGATGAGCTACCGCTTCAACTTGAGCTTAAGCTCAAAAGGAAAGACGATGGTCTACTCTATTTCAAGGATCGTTTGTGGGTTCCGAAACAAGACGATCTTCGCACCCTAGTGATGGACGAATCTCACAAGTCTCGATATTCTATCCATCCTGGTGCTGATAAAATGTACAAGGATCTTCGTGCTCAATACTGGTGGCCTGGTATGAAGAAGGATGTTGCCTTGTATGTATCAAAATGCCTAACTTGTCTCAAAGTCAAGGTTGAACATCAACGACCTTCTGGTTTGCTTGTACAACCAGAGATACCAGTTTGGAAGTGGGAGAACATTGCTATGGATCTCATCACTAAGTTACCGTGTACATCTAAAGGTCATGATGCAATTTGGGTTGTTATCGATCGATTAACGACATTAGCTCATTTTATTCCGATTCGCGAGGATCTATCTGCTGATAAACTTGCAAAGATTTATGTTGATGAGATAGTATCTCGACATGGTGTTCCTTTGGATATCATTTCTGATCGTGATGCTCGATTTTCATCTCATTTCTGGAAGACCATGCAATCTACTTTGGGAACCCAACTGAATCTAAGCACTGCTTATCATCCCCAAACAGATGGTCAATCTGAAAGGACGATTCAAACTTTGGAGGATATGCTTAGAGCATGCGTGATAGACTTTGGTGGTAATTGGGATTCTCATCTGCCATTGATCGAGTTCTCTTACAACAATAGTTATCATGCTAGCATTAAAATGGCACCATTCGAAGCTCTCTATGGTCGAAAATGTCATTCACCTGTCTGTTGGAACGAGACCGGTGAAGCTCAGCTTACTGGACCTGAGCTCGTTCTGGAAACAACAGACAAAATCAAGAAAATTCGCGATAATCTTGTGACAGCTAGATGCCGTCAAAAGAGTTATGCGGATTTACGACGCAAGCCCTTAGAATTTCAAGTCGGAGACCGTGTCCTACTCAAGGTGTCACCTTGGAAGGGAGTGGTGAGATTTGGAAAGAAAGGAAAACTTGCACCTCGATATGTGGGACCATTTAATATTGTGGAAAGAATTGGGAAGGTTGCCTATCGACTAGAGCTACCTCCAGAGCTTGGAAATATTCACCCGACTTTTCACGTGTCCAATTTGCGAAAGTGTTTAGCTGACGCTGATCTTCACATTCCTCTTGACGAGATCCGAATCGATGAAACGATGCACTTTGTCGAGAAACCAGTGGAGATCGTGGACCGTACTTTCAAACAGTTGAAGAACAAACGGATTCTTTTGGTTAAAGTTTGTTGGGAGTCTAAATGTGGCCCATAGTTTACTTGGGAACGTGAGGACCAAATGAAGGCAAAATATCCGCATTTGTTTTCACAAGCTTCCTCTAAATAAAATTTCGGGATGAAATTTCCTGAAGTAGGGGAGACTGTGACAACTGTACTCTGTAATCGATGTTCGATGTAAAACAATGATGATTATTAATAAAACAATGTGATTTGGTGATTACTATATGTGTTTTGATTTTATTATGTGTGTATTTGTGTTTGATGATTTTACGATTAGATTCGACTCCAATTTCAAGCTTTAAATCGCTTTCTGGAAGGTTATAGGCAAACTGGTGCGTAAACGCAGTCAGTATAACGCGACAAACACTCCGGAATAGTGACATAAGCTTAACATACCTTAAATAAACTCCACATAACTTAGAAATAAGTTTTGGATGGTTTGGTGTGTTGAAATCAACTTTGTTCGATCGTAGGGACTATTTGTGTCAAACTGCAAAACTATACTGATTTGTGAAGTAACAAACACTCTGAAACTTGATCATAACTTAAACATACCCTAAACATCCTTTACATAGCTTAGAAATAGGCTTTGAGGGGTTCGGTATGCTAAAACAAACTTTATTGGTCATTCAGGGACTAAAAGCGTCAAAAAGTGCACAAGTTTGCATTTTCGCGCATATCTTACGTTCTGAATATATCCGAACATCCAAAAATTTAGGTGAGCATTAAAATATTTTATTTTAGTGTTTGGCATAAGAAAATTCCATTCGTCGCTTAATTTGGATCGGTTTTGCGTTCGTTACGACTTCCGTCGTAATTAACCGAACAACGCAACCGTACGACCAAACGAGCCAACATCCGAGATATTTTTGAGCATGTTTTAAGTTCCCTATACTTTAACTTCATTTTAGAGCCTTGAAATGAGGTTAACGGGGCTTAAACGTGTCAAAAATGAGACGAAATCCAAGTTTCTGAAGTGCAGGGACCTGTTTTGACAATCTGCCAAAGATGGCTCAGGCGGGGCGCGTAAGCCCAAGCCATATCTTACACGGGCCGCGTGGCCTTGCCAGACAGAAAGTTTAGAAACAGCAATCTGGGCTGAATTCAGGGGTTCTAATGTAATATTTGCAATACCTGGAGCTGGTTTTCGACTCCCATGGTATTCTAATACCATCAACCCACATGTATGGCCAAGATCACTCCCTCAAACCACTTGGAATCATCCTATTGATCCTAACTTACTATAAATAGCAAGCTTCCTCATTTGGGTTTCTCACACCTTGATTCAATCTCTGCTCTAAGTTGAGGTTTTAACACCTCATACCTGAGTAATTTTGAATCAAAACACCCTCTTGGACCCTTTGTAAGTCCTCTTCTTGCTTGTTCTTGAGTTTCAAGCATGAAAGTCAAACAAGTTTGACTTTCAGCTTTGACCAGTCAATGGTCAACATAAAGTTCCGTTGAACTTTGCAACATGAGCGTAATCACGATGGTTATAGTCCCTTGTGACTATACCTACTGATTACAACGTTGACTAGGCATAGTGACGAGTCGTAGTTTCGGCCAAAATGCGTGTTTATGCGTATTTTGTAACCAAACTACTCTAGGGTATCAAAACCGTTTGTTTTGATATCAAAACATGTTCTCTAACTTAACTAAACATGTTCTAGCATGTTTAGCTCGTCACTTTTAGTTTAGTGCTTGTGTAGAGTCGTAAGTCAAGCGGACTAAACACCCGCTTAGACTTTCGAACTCGACCCATTTGGTCGATCATTAGGATCCGACCAAACATGTTTAGTGACCATAGTTGCATAGGGAATAACCTTCCAAGGTTATACCTTATGGTCACTTAGGTTTAATTAGTTGTATGATAAGTAGTCTATATGCCTTAGGTAAATGACCAAAATGCCCTTTTCAGGCATAATTGGTAATTAAGCATATGTAACATAAAATTTTGTCACGTAACTGATTATGCAACATATTTAAACATGTTTAGGCATATAACACTTGTCATAGGACTGGTTAGACGTCTCGAATACGCTTTTGGTGCACGACGCGTTAAAGTAGCGTAAGCTATCTTAATGGGTCGCAGCGGGTCGAAAGCACTTAGGTTAGGTTCCGATTTAGGATGTAGGCTTTGTTAAACCATATCATATGAGTTCCAACACTCATTTGGTTTACAAGACCTCATTATATCCGAAATTCCGATTTCGGTGTCTACTGTTTGACTAGTGATTCGATTACTAGGTGCTGTTTGATTTCTCTAGTTTGCTCGAGTTTGTTGAAGTTCTATTGATTAAGGATACTTTGCACTCCAAGTGAGTACATAGTTCCCCTATTTTACTATTTTCAATTGTTTTGGGGTGATTCATATGTGCTAAATGTTTTCAAGGTTTTAACGATGGTTTTCAAAACGATTTTCGATATTGTAACGATGATTTCAAAAACGATTAAGATGGTTTATATTAAACTAATAACTATTTCAATAAAGTGAATAAACTAGTTGGTTGCATATACATAACGAATGGCATTCATTAGCATTGATCAAGCCGACTAGTATTAGGTTATGGTACCATAGGATCTGACAAATCCCATTATCGTACTGCACCCATGGTTATGTGTAATCTAGCAAGATGAGAGGATGAAAATGTTAAAGAATAATGGATCATCCTCACAAAAGTCATGAACTTGAATGAATAAATTGTTTTCTTGTTAAGTGATGAACAAAGTAAGTTTAAAGTCTTGTAAATCTAAATATTTCAAGAATGATTTTTCAAGAAACCAAGTTAAAAATACAAGATTTACTTAATCTTGGTTCATAAGTAAATAACCATCATTTTTGGTGATTAAACAAGTGTAGAAACTTATGTGTAACAAGAAAAATCCATGAAGAAACATTTTTAGTAAAAATGATTATAAGTTGTAAAGATCTAAATTCTTTAAAAATGATGTTTTTAAAGAATCAACCACACTTTAAAGGGTAACAAGACTTACTAAATACACTAGTAAGTTACTATCAATTTTTATAAATTTTCAAGTTTATGAAGTGGTAGTTTATGCTTGGTTTTGGCAAGATGGTAAGTATAGATTGTTTATTGTTGATTGTTGATTGATTGTGTTGATTTACAAAAGAAAATGATATACCTTCAAGGTATGGAAACCTCCATTTCTAGGGGAAACTATGGCGAAATTTTTCTAAAAATTAAACACTTAGAAAAATATTTTTAAACAAATATTCACAAGTATATTTTAAACCATGGATTTTCACATAAAGTTTGCCATAGATTTTTGTTACAAAAGTCATAAATATTGGAGGTTGGTTTTTATAAATAAAAGTGACTAAATATGTATTTAGGAAAATATATATTTAGATGTCACCATGTGTGTGACTATTTGTATATTACATGTATTAGTTATATTATTTTAGGACTTGAAATAATATAACTCATCAAAATACCAAGAAATTTCAATCCAAAACTCCAAGGAATAAATATACAAAGAATACCCAAAATATTGGCGAAACCGAACAAAGGAATATAACGTACAAAATATTCCAGAAATATTATTCATGAGTGTATGTTGGTAAATAATATTTTGGACACCAAAAAAACAAAAATATGATTTTCACAATTATTACAAGTTTATATCACATTTTTGACAAAAAGAAAATATCTTATTTTTGGTGAATAAGAATATATATATATGTTTTCTTGGAATTAATAGAAGATATATTATTTTTGGAAGAAATATATACTTTCTCAAATATACATAAAATATATTATTTTTGGGAGAAAAAATAAGTTTGTATATATTTTCCAAGTTAGACTTGAAAATATATTATTTTTGGAACTTATATGAAAATACAAATATTTTTGCCAAAGGAAAATTATAAGTAATTTTCTAAGTAAATTTCTTAAAATATATATTTTGGAAATATATATGGATTTTTATTAAGGATATTATTCCGGAAACGTTAATATAACATTAAGTATAAGGATACTTAATAATTACAAGAAATACGTATTTTCGTACGTATAAATACACACCAGAATACGACACCAATACATGACAAAAATATACAAGTATAAAAATACAAATACAAATACACCCATCCTTGGGAAGGAAATACATGTGTAAATACTTGAAAGGTATCAAGTTAAAATATATTATTTTAACCATTATTCCAAAAATAAAATAAATATAATTTAAGTTAAAATATTTATTATTTTAGCAAAGAAATTATTTAACCTGGAATAATATTGAATACACCAAGAAACGTAACTCAAACACACTAATTAATACTAAGTCAAGGCACGACCCGCTCGTCTAATAGTCCTTAGTACGTTGTCGGTAGTCGTGTACACCAGGCGAAGCTTTGAGTTATGCTGTTTACGAAGAACGCAAGAATGTGAGTTCATGTTCCCCCTTTTCTTTAACTGTTTTTGGTTTTATAACTTCGGGGGTGAAGTACATGTTACAAGCTGTTTACAAACATTATTATTTGGTATGGTTAGCTAAGGAAGGGTACTACTTGATCATGTGAAGTGGTGGGTATAATGCTTAAGACCATTAATCCTCATTGTAGGACCGAGGGACATGAGTGATAGATCTATTTGGGTGTAGTGAGCCCACATCCATGTGGACCAGGGTGGCCCATGAGGTGATTATGTCTTATTCCCGAAGACAAATTTGCTAGGTTTGAGCCTTCCTTCATCACGTCACACATATTAATGGCCTTGCAAACCATTAATGATCTATTTTCCTTGTTGCTTTCATACCAGGGTTTACAAACATACATACATGCTTTCAATGATTACAAAGGTTTATTCATACACACAAACAAACACATGAACTCGCTCAACTTTTGTTGATGTTTTCAAACTACATGTATTTCAGGGAATTAAGTATGGATCTGGCGGGCGTTTGGATGTTTCAAGTGAGGTTGAGAGTAAAAGGTGTCATCCGATGTCAGAGGATTTGGATTGTGTGTCTTATCCTAGATAAGACACATCTTTCAAAGCCTGGTTTTATTCAATGTCTTTTGTCGAGTCTTTGTGAACTCTTAAACAAGTTGAATGGTTTGTACTCGAATTTGAAGTCTATGTTTCAAACAATGTTGTTATGTTTTAAACTTATTTAATGGATGATCATCTTTGGTTTTATCATATAGTTGTTGTTATGATTGAATGCAATGATATTAAGCAAGTCACACATAATCACGCTTCCGCAAAAGTCAGGGTGTGACACCTTCATCATTAGAGCTCGAAGCTGTAACACCCCAAATTTCGTATGTCATAATATAAAGTCATAGTCGCTATGTTTTGACGAAAAGAAATGGTAAATATAGATTTTTACCATTTTTAAAGTTTTGTAAATTTAGTAAATCTAAAATTTTATTTATGCATGAAAGTTAACTAGGTTAGTATGTAGATATGAGGAAAGTGGCATGTTATAAAAGAATGAAGGGGTGGAAATGAAAATGTCAAAATAAAACATTTAACCAAAAGAAAAGTGACCAAGTTAGTATGGGAAATAACAATTTTAACACACTTTAAAAGACAAGGGGCTAAATGTGTAAATATGGAATGGAGTTTGATAAAAAAAATGGCCAGTGTTTGGTTCTGGCTGAGTGCGATCGAGAGAGGGGGAGAGCAGGAGAAAACTCTTCTCCTCAAAACCTAGCAAAGAAATCATCAAAATCAAGAGGCTTTAGGGCTGAATTCTTGGTGCATGAGTTAGGAATTTAGGTCTCCTAACTATATTTGATATCAAGTAAGTCTAATTTCATGTTTTTGTGAAGTATGATGAAGTGGGTTATGAGAAATTCATAATTTTGTATGAAATCAAATATAAATGCTAGATGATATGAACACATAGAGGTTGTATTATGTGCTATTTTGATTGTATTGATAGCTTGGAGTAAAACCCACTTGTAATTGTAGGAAAAATAGAGTTAAGAAAAGTTTATGGAATGAATTGTGTAATATGGATGTTAAATCTATGTTATAGAAGGCATTTAGATGAGAAATTTGATATAAAACATATGTATATGGTTATGATATTGATTGTGAAAGTGTAGGTTAATCCTTGGGTGAATTATGGAAAAATATGCTTTAGGTACTTGTACTTTATGCTTTGTAGTTGTATGCACGCCATGTGTTCAATGAAATGCCTTAGAATGATTTCATTGTGTTTTGACATGAATTCTTGATAAAATGATGTTATGAAATGAAAATGAATGTATGTTTAGTCGTTTAACGCGATGATGAATAAGTAAAATGCATATGTGATGCAAAGCATACGAAAGCTAAAAGTGTGAAGTTATGACATATAGGCATGAAGAAAAAAGAAAGCACGAGTCATTTGAAGTCACAAGCAACGCAAGATCACGGTAAGTTCATACGAACTTAATTCTCCCTTTATGTAGATTTATGAATGTTAGTTTTGGTAAATGAATCCTAGTGTAGCGTTGTATAATGGTTCATGGTAGAATTGTGATATGTTGAATATTGGAAAATGGATAGGAAATGCAATAGTAATGGATGTGTAATGACCCGCTTCAAGTGGGTCAAAATGTTTGGAAAGTATGATGTCGTAATGCTTTATGTAAAGACTTGTTATGAACGGGTCGTACTAATGGAATGTACGTTGGAAAGTCATGTATTCGAACCGTGTGAATGAGTCGAATTAATGGAGAAGGTTAGAAAGTTAGGCGGGTCTTGTATTAAGTCTTAGTCTGTGAACTTGGTTTGATCATAAAGACCCGTTAGATGGAAAAGTATGTATGATTAAAAACAAGAGAATGATAATTGTTGAAATAAAAGATTGAATATGTTAGATTATTGTTTTGCATATTTAGTTGACTTATTAAGAATGTTGTAGGTAAATAGTCCTTTGGAGCAAAATCTTGAACCGGAGGAACGAACACACATCGCACCATTTAATTGCTTCCGCTCGTCAAGTTCTTTAAAGGGTGGTAGTGTCTTTTGGTTAATGGATGTTTTTACTATGATGTAATGGTTACAACTTTTATGTATTTTGGAAACGTGTCGTAGAATTTAGTTCTAAATGTAGAATTTAGTTTGAATGGTGATTTTTTTTAAAAGCAGGGAATCGCTTATGTTACGAACGGGTCATGCCCGATTTTGGTTAAAATTTGTATGTTATTATTTTTATATTCGAATGTGATATATGGACGTTACAAGTTGGTATCAGAGCCGAGGTTTGAGGGATTCGAGCACTGATTAGAGTGCGGGGACTCAAACCGAAAGCTCAAGAAGTGATGTGTGTTCGCTCCAAGACGCGGTTAAGGTACAAATTTAGTATTATGATTTCTAAGTTTCATTTTATCGGGAAATGGTTAAGGGAAGGGATATGGAGTTTTGGTATGGGGTAATGCCTGGAAATGGTAATTCTGGAAGCCCCAGGGCAAGTTCGGGTGCTACTATCACACCCCTTTCTAAGGCGGAAGCATGAGGTGTGATCCTGAAAGGTTCTCATTGCATACGAATGGTAAAATACTACATGCTCATAAAATAACTCCAAATGCCATCATTACATAACTAAAAGCATAACATAGGTTAAGTGTTTACATCACAAGACAACATATTGTCTGAAAAGTTTACAACTTTATTTAAAAACGAACATAAAGGTTTTGATTCTTATATCCCACGCAAGATGGAATATAGTAACCAAATCCCACAAAAACAGGCATCGGAGTCTTGACATGACATGACTAAAACAAAAGCGACATCTTGGAGCAAGAGTAAGACTGCGTGCACATCCACTTTAGTTACCTGAAATACATGTGAGTTTTGGAAAAAAAATCGTCAACATAATGTTAGTGTGAATTCATGCAGTTTTTGTATTGAATGTTTATATACTTGAATGAAAACATGGTATGTAATTTGTATGAAATAAGTATTTCTGCAAATGTAAGGAATACGAGATCGCTAACGGTTAGCTATGCCATTAACATATGTCACGACAAAGGAAGCCACCAAACCTAGGCATTTTTGTCGAGATCGACTGAGACACAAAAGCACTCACTGGTAGAAGTAGGCCAAGAGTGGGGTTGCCTGAAACCCATTAGATCTAACCCTTCTGTTCCGCGGTCTAAATGTATACGTTGACTAATGGTGCTTGTGGTACCCTATTCGTCACGTGATCTATGTGTCATTCCCTAGTTTTAGTATTCAACATACCATAGCACATGTATTTTCCCCAACTTTAGAAAACAAGTAAACGTTTAAAAGTGGGGACATGAACTCACAACTTTGCGTTTCCTGCATCGTAAACTTCATCGGTAGCGTCGTGACCTATACGTGTTCTATTAATGTTAGTCACTAGACTTGTATCACACAAGTACAAGTCACCATCTCTTGTTTATGTATATGTTTTTTGTTGTTAAAAATAATTTATATTTTTAACTATGTATGTTACTTATATTATTTTCCCAAAAATAAATATAAGTATTTTGTGAAATAATATTTTCAATATTATTTTTGTACAAGTATACTTAGGAAAGTGTACTTTGTATTTTATGTATATACTTGTGTATTTTGTATTTTTCACCAAAAATCAATACTTTGATTTTTATTACTTTTCGGAATTATATTTCTTAAAAAATAATATATTCTTAAGACTTGTATGAAACATATATATTTTGGTCATGCTATAAAATATATATGGTTATTCTTGATATTCACCTGATTTTGTATAAATTCCAATACTTGGTATTGGTTATATATTTTTGTTCAAAAATATATTTTTAAGTTCATAACTTGTCCAAGTTAAATAATATGTTAAGAAATATATTTTCATGTATTTGTATGTGTATTTTTGTATTCATACTCCATGGGAGTATTTAGTGTATTTTCAAGCCCCTAATATACTACTACATATAATACACATAGTATACACTTAGCACAAAATTTGGTGATCACTAAATATATATATTTTTTCCTAAAAATATACATACTTAATATCCATTTTAACTTGAAGAAATCATCATTTCTTAACTTGTAACTTTACCCAAAAATTAGGGAAACCTTGATAAATATTTTTAGGTGAATTTTTAGGGAATAAGTTTCACCAAGACTTATATTTTCTAAGTGTCAAAATCTTATAAAATTTTTGACATAGTTTCCCCTAATAATGGAGGTTTCCCATGTTTTCAAAACATATGTTTATTTTCTTTTCAATCATCAAAACAATTTTCAACAACAATCATCACCAACATATACTAATTTCTTCATATGAAACATCATGGTGAACTTGATTCTTGTTAAAAACGTGTAGTCCTTTAGATCTACACTTAACATATTATGATCTTTCCAAAAATAAGTGTTCTTGTGGTTTCTAAACAAACTTTTGTATGACTTTATTTTATTAACCAACTTATTTATGAGTTTAATGGTTTCAAAGTTTGTAAATCATGTTCTAAAAACACTTTTTATGTTTATTAGAAAGATCATTATGTTTAACATCATGTTTCACCATGGATCTTTCAAGATCCTTGCTTAATAACTTTAGATCTTTCAAAAACAAGCTTTATGTTAAACTTTTAACAAACCTTCCATGAGTTTTTGTTTCAAAAATTAGTTCTACACACACTTAATTACTTCAAAGTTACAAGATTATGCATAGAAATTCTTATTTCAAGTTCAAATCATGCTTCATATGTTCATCTTCAAGTTTAACCATGGATCCTTTAAGATCCATGCTAAAACTTGTTAGATCTAAGCTTTAACATACTAGATCTAAACATAAACACAAGATATAACATCAACAACTTCATTACATACACTAAAAATTCATGTAATCACTTATTTTCTTCATGAATATGTTAGATCTGTTCATTTTTAACATTAGAAGTTAAGTTGTTTAGATGGTGAAACTTGTACATAACATAAATATGACTTAAATTAGTGATCAAGAAGCTTACTACTAGCTCTAATGGCTAGGGAAGTGGCACAATTATGGTGATGATGAACAAGGAAGAAAATAGATGGTTAAAGACTCCACAAAGAGGTCCTTCAAGTTCCTACACCTCAAGCCTTCTTAGATGGGCTCCATACACCTTGTAGTGGCCTTGGAATGGATGTATGATGATTAAAAGTGAGGGTGTATGCTGGTGGAGGTGAGGCCGAGAGCAAGGGAGAGGAGAAGGAGGTGTTTGGGGTGTTAGATGGTGATGAATACTCGATAAAACCGTAGGGTTAAATAAAAAGGAATGGGCCGATAAATTGGATGATGCTTTATGGGCTTTTCGAACTGCTTATAAAACAACAATAGGTACAACTCCATATAAGCTCGTCTATGGAAAAAGCTGTCATTTGCCAGTAGAAATAGCTCACAAAGCCTACTGGGCAATTAAAAATGTAAACTTAGATTTAGAATTTGCCGGTAGAAATCGTTTCTGTTAATTAAATGAATTAGACGAATTAAGGAATTATGCATACTCAAACTCTGAAATTTATAAGGAAAGAATGAAAAACTTGCATGACAAACACATTAAACCTAATGAATTTCGAATAGGAGATCAAGTTCTGTTGTTTAATTCACGACTTCGATTGTTTCCTGGTAAATTAAAGTCTAGGTGGTAAGGACCTTTTTCCATCACCCATATTTTTCCACCCGGTGTAGTAGAAATTAAATCTCGGAATGGAATTCCATTCAAAGTCAATGGCCAACGGCTGAAGATCTATCAAGGATTCATTGAGGATGAGGAGGAAGAAATCTCGTTTCAAACGGTCGAAGAATGAAAGCATCAACATCATACCTAGTAAGTTACGAACAAACAGGTTGACATCCAAATCTGTAAGTCTTCTAACCAAGTTTTTGGGAAACAAATGGCACTCACACGAGCACTTCCTAAAAAAAGTTGCCCGCCCACGGGCCCGTGTCCGCTGGACACGGGGCCATGTCCGCGCAACTGTCGGGATAAATCCCCTTTTCCAAACAGTTTCTTCAT